>OW386285.2:86744277-87046749 GCA_936432065.2 Rutpela maculata
TTTTTATGTAAAATATGCCCCCCGGTCCACACTGTTATACATTTCAGACAAAACTGAATATACAAACTATGTTAAAAAACTACAACTCGATGAAAACCTCGAATATCACACATATACTTTACCGGAAAACAAGACACATGCTTTTGTTTTACGAGGACTTAATGGCCAACCGAAACTCGATGATATTATCGACGAAATCCAGGAAAATCACGGAATTAGGGTAGTACATCTATTCCCCATGAAAACAAAATATTCACCACTCTATCTGGCTGTTTTCGAAAATGATGTAACATTGCGAGAGCTGCAATCTAAAATCAAATTCCTAATGTACACTAAAGTCCAATGGGAGCGTCGTAGAAACGAACGCCAAATAACCCAATGCAGGCGCTGCCAAGCATGGGGACACGCAGCTACTAATTGCCATAGAAATCCTCGATGTGTTAAATGTGCCGGAGAGCACCTCACGCAAGATTGCAGTGAACAACGCACAGATAATCCCAAATGTGCTAATTGCGGGGGTCCACACCGCTTCAAATACAATCTGCAACATTTATCAATATAGGCTCGGACAAATTAACAAAAACCAACAAGAACTGGAAGCAAGAAACGCTAATAAACAGCAGTATGTCCCAGCTCCGGAGCCTACTGTCAATATCTGGAAGCAGCGCGCAGAAACTGCTGCACGCCAGCTAGAATCAGGCATGGCAAACTCGAATCTAGAACGCTCAGCACTACCTACCCAGACCGGCGCAAAGAAAAGGAGAGAGGACCCCATGCCCACAACGTCTAGAAATACCGAGCCGCGCAAACAAGGAGCCCCCGCAGCGGCCGCAGGTATTACGGGGAACGACTTTCAAACTTTAATTCGAGAAACTAACAAACTAAACAGTCTAATTAATCTATCTGAAACAATTAAGGCTATTGCCCACTTAAATTCGCTTTTAGAGGCCGTTACGGATCCGTTCGAAACTATTGCCACGATACAACACTATACTTTAAATATCCTACCTAAATACAAAATCAGAAATGATTGAAGTAATGTTATGGAACTGTAACGGCCTCAAAAACAAACTTATTGAAATTAAAAACCACTTATTTACTGAGAGAATTGATATCGCCGTATTTACTGAGACGAGATTGAAACCTAATGTCAACATCAAAATTAGCAACTATAATATTATCCGACAGGATAGAATCGGTAGAAGGGGCGGCGGGGTCGCGATAATGATTAAAAAGGATATCCCATATACCACTTTAGCAACAAAACAATCGTCTATCGAAAATATCTCAATTAAACTGCTCGATGATACAGTAATTACGGCAGTATATAATCCCCCCTCTAACAAATACAGAGATATTGACCTGGATGCATTGCTCGCCCCCCATAACAAGGTACTTTTGATGGGGGACCTAAATTCTAAACATACCACGTGGTATAACAGGCGCAACAATACTAACGGCAACACACTCTTCGAGTATTGTCAAATTAATGGTATTGCGGTGATATCGTCGGAATTCCCGACCCATTTCCCGACAAACAATATGCAACCATCAAATATTGACATCATCGTAAACAAAAATTACCAACATTTCATTCAACCCTCTTCTCTCCCCCTACTATCCAGTGACCATAATGTACTACAGTTACAAATACAAGACACTGACAGAAACATTACTTACAGACAGATATATAACTATCGAACAACCAACTGGCAAAAATATAAACAAATTATAAACAATAAAACTACTATTAATAATAATATGAATTCCGAAGAAGACATTGACACACAAATACAACAACTAACACAAACCATACAATACGCACGAGACAAAACTACAAAAATTACTACGCTGCGAGATAATCAAGAAATTATCTCTCAGGAACTCATTAACTTAATTAAATTTAAAAATAAAATTAAGAGACGATGGCAGCGTAGTAAACGGAATATTGACAGACTCCGACTCCGCGACTTGCAAGTAAATATCCAAAATAAATTATATAGTCAGAGAGATGAGGCGTGGAACGAAAAAGTTTCACGCCTCACTCGAAAAGACAATACTCTATGGCGTATGACTAAACTTTTTAAAAAACCTTTCTCTAACATGCCTACACTAATAAAAAATAACACACATCATACTAGAGATATTGAAAAAGCTAATTTACTTGCAAGTCACCTTCAACAAACAAACACAACCACACCAAATGACAATGACGAACACGAAAATATAACAAGACTAGCTAGACAAATCCCTTCCCACTATCCCATCCCTCCCAGAAAATTCTCCAAACTAATAACCAACCCCTCTGAAATCCAAAAAATTTTAAAAACCTTACCTAATCTGAAAGCACCAGGGCCAGATAATATTCCAAATATCCTCCTGAAAAACTTACCTAAAAAAGCCCTCGTCCAATTTTCCCACATCCTCAATTCGATGATAAAATTGCAATACTTCCCTGCATCATGGAAACTGGGGATAGTGATCCCCATCCTGAAGCCAGGCAAGCCGCCGCACGATCCTCGAAGCTACCGACCCATTTGTTTGCTTAACACTATGGGGAAGGTGGCAGAGAGGGTCGTGTTGCGGATTCTGCATAAAAAGCTTGCAAAACACCGCTTGCTTCCGGTGAACCAGTTTGGTTTCAGGGAGGGGCACAGTACGACACTGTCGCTAGTTAAAGTAGTGCAGGACGTAATTGACTCTTACAATAAGAAGCAGTGTACTGTTATGTTGCTCTTGGATATTGAACGTGCCTTCGATACCGTGTGGCATAACGGGTTAGTTTACAAGCTGCAATATGTCTGTGGACTGCCCGGGTATTTGGTCTCCCTCATCAAAAATTACCTTTGGGATCGGCGTATAATGGTCCGGGTGAATAACTCATATTCTGACACATATAGACTTTCAGCGGGGGTACCTCAAGGTTCCATACTATCTCCCATCCTATTTAATCTATATATTTCCGATATCCCATCTCATCCCACTACAAACCTATTACTATACGCAGACGACACTACAATTTACGCCAACAGTTTTTACGGACAGACTGCGACGCAAAAAATCAGATATCACACCTTTAAATTATTGGAATATTATAAACTGTGGAAGGTTGTGATTAACCACTCAAAATCGGAAATCATAACCTTCCACAGAAAATTCACTAATATTAAGACTATCACTAAACTCAAACTTGACAATCACGACATTACGGAACATAAAACAGTAAACTTACTCGGACTAACACTGGACACACGACTATCATTTGCGCCTCATGTGACTAAAGTAATCAATAAAACCTACGCTGCTGTAAGCAAATTATATCCGTTAGTTAACAGACGCAGCAAATTGACTGTAGATAACAAAGTCTGTCTATACAAGGTAATCTTCCGACCAATTCTAACATATGCCTGTGCGTCCTGGAATTTAATCTCGGACGCACAGTGCTTAAGATTGCAACGAACGCAGAATAAGTTGCTCCGTCTGTTAACTAACTCACCTAGGTATATTACAACCATTGAATTGCACAGAATCACTGGGGTGCAAATGATGCGAGATTACATAGACGAAATATCTCAACGCTTCTTTTCATTCAAATTAGCAAACTCGCAACTGACACAAAATCTCGCAAATATTAGACGACGCGACAATATAACACACACACATAAATACATTTATGAACGCTTACCAATATACGATACTCCACTAGTTGACTAACGATAATTTCCCCCATAAAACACACTTTCCAACCAAAACCCCTGCCATTAAAACCACGATCTTTTTACCCTTCCCTCACACCCCTTGACCCTCCGTTGAAAGCTATAACTCATCAAACAATTTACTATTAAGGTAAATAAGTGTTTTTAACAAATGACATCTCAAACAGGGTTTTTTAGTTCACTTTTCCCTGTACTTTACGAAATATTAAACTTACCTCATCTTACACCATCTCAATCAATTTTTCAAGTGTGAAATAGTTTATATATAAATTCCTTAAAATACGGTAAAACTGTAAAGAAACCGTTTAAATCTCTACATACACAATCTTGAAAGTCGTTCGCCATAATATCCGGCCGTTGCGTCACTCTTACGCGCTCGATCCGCGGTAATTGTGACGTAATGAAACTCATGAGTGTAAACTGAATATATATATATATATATATATATATATATATATATATATATATATATATATATATATATATATATATATAATATATAAGACGACAATAAAATGATATGTACAATACCTAAACAAAATAAAGAAATAGTAAATTGGCAAAAATTGGCAGTCCAACGGTCCCGGGTTCGATCCCCCTCGCATCGTGATTTTTTTTTTCATATATTTTTTTTTTCACAACAAAGTTGGTATCACAAAATTTAGAATGTCCAAAAACTAGCATTATTTACAAGAAAAATGCGAAGAGTATCCTATAGAATGTGTAACAATTATATAAAAAGCTCAGTAAATCGGCGAAGAGTATAATGCTTCCTCTAGTTTCTTATATGATAGCTTGGCATCGACTATTTTTGCAGAGATTCTTTGTTTTTCAAGGGGATATAGCAGATGGTGAAATGTGATATCAGATAGTAGACCGCAACCGCTCTTTATGGTGGAATCTGCCCTGTCAGGGGGTGTAAAATCTTTTCTTTTTTAATCTTGTTAAAGACGTTTATCCCCCGTTTTCGAGGATGTTGATCAAGAAAAACATGGTTTTACGCTGGTTGGACCCTTCCTTCACCCTTACTCTTGGAAACCTCCTCTTTGGTAATAATAATAATAATAATAATAATAATAATAATAATAATAATAACAATAATAATAATAATAATAATAATAATAACAATAATGCGTAATGGGTGTAGAGGTCCCTGATACCAACTGCAGGACCTGCCGTCAGGCGCCGGAATCGCTGATGCATTTGCTTTCAGCATGCCCGGTATACGCGATTTCGGCCTACATCCACCGCCATAACGCGGCTTTACGAGTGCTATACTACCACCTACGGCACTCGTATGGGGTAGACCAAACACCAGTGCTGCCTTACATCCCCGGAGATATTGAGTCCGTTGTCGAGAACGAGAGGTGCCGAATTTATTGGAACTACTCGTTCCCGACCGTCAGGCTAATTCAAGCCAACAAGCCTGACATAGTACTCCTCGACCATCAGAACAAAGTGATGTTTGTCATCGAATTCTCAGCACCTGCTGAGACAAACATCGCTTTGAAGGAGGGGGAAAAACGGACCAAATATCGTGATCTCCGGTATGAGCTCCAAGTGCTGTACCCAGACTACTCGGTCAAGATGGTCGTCCTGATAATCGGCGTACTCGGAGGGATGAAACCTTCGCTGCTCTCAGAATTGAAGATCATACCGGCCTGTCAGAATTCAGCAGAATGGTTGGCAGGCCAGATGCAGAAGGCGGTTATCTTGGGGTCCCTTCGTCTACTTAGGGCACACGATTTAGGTATTTGCAGTCACTAACTCCACAGGTTGTGGAGAGTGGCTGTAAGGAATTTGCCGGCGCGGCTACCGTGAGGTGTCGGAGGCTACGGAAGTCCTGTCCGGCAGCGGGCTACCCGAAAAAAAAAAAAAAAAAAAAAATAATAATAATAATAATAATAATAATAATAATAATAATAGTAGGTAGCGACTTGGCTAATATTAGGGTCTCGTCTGTCATTTTATTGGTTTTTGCCGCATTTACTGTTTTTTTGGGTAAATATTGTGTCCTCTAGGTATCCAGTCCATCAATTTCAAATTTTCAGAAGATCAATTGGTTCCAGACTTCTTTTTTAAAGACTATAATTGTAATTGTAAGGGCGGATGTGCGAGACGATACGGATATATAAAATTATGTTTACGATGTAGCGTTTTTTGTAAGACTTGTCAAGGTAAATTTTGTGAGAACTGTGCGCCAGAGGATGAAGATGATGAACCAAGCGTAGAAACAAACGAATCCAATGATAATAGTTATGGTAATACGTAAACTTCCTAAATTTTATACCCGGAGTGTATATTTCCGATCATGAATTGGAAACGGACGATACGTGCGATGAAGAAGGAGGCAATAGCATTGAATGTGATATTCATTTCGAGGAATATGAACCATGTAATTCTCTTTGTAAGCGCCCTAGGTTATATTAAAGTCTTGTAAAAATATTATGTATTTACTCAAAATCGTTTCCTGTATATATAATTTATTAAAAACTGAAATTTTTACCAATAGTATTCTCTTCCTTATATCCCGTTTTAAGCAACATGAATTTCAAATCCTTGCGAGGATAGGTTCGTTCTTGATGAGGATGTAAAATGTACAAATGGTTACTTTGAAACCACTACCACTCAATATACGAATTAGAAAATAAAAAAAACAATTTTCCACCCCCTGGGGAGCGGGGGACCAACCACCTGCGGTTGTCACAATTCATTCTGACCATTGTCTTTGATCAGCATCCTCGAGAATGGGGGGTAAACGCCTTTAACGAGAAAAAAAAATAGAAACAATTTTACACCTCCTGACAAGGTAGATTCCACCTATAAGGGCGGTTGTGGTCTACTACCTGATATCACCTTTCACCATCTGCTATATCCCCATGAAAAAACAGAGAATACCTGTAAGAATAGTCGATGCCAAGCTGTCATATGAGAAACAAGCTAAAAACGTACTCTTCGTCTGTTCACTGAACTTTTTATATAATTGTTACACATTCTATAGGATACTCTTCACAGTTTTTTGTAAATAATGTTAGTTTTAGACATTTTTAATTTTATAGTATGAATTTAGTTGGTAAAAGACTTAGTGTAAAATAAAGTAAAAATTAAAAAAAAAACTATACCATACCCCATTTGGGTTTCGAACCCGGGACCCTTGGATTCAGAGTCAAAAACGTAAGAACTACACCACCACCTTACACGTAAAAAAATGTAAATTTTTACATTATAAGACACGAGCTAAAATCATATTTTCACGGTTGCATATTACATTATGAAATGTATATTTGTAAAATATATAAATATTTAGATACTAAAATGAAATATCATTTCACCAGATTTATATTCAATTACAAAAACATAAAAATCAAAAAAAAAATATTTTCAAATTTTAATCATTAATAACATTTTTATTTACCGATCGATTTTGTTCAAAAACAATAGGGTTCTTCCTCTAGCTAACACTAATTTACTGTTTAAATTTCAGTACAATTGGATTTTTCTTTCTTGAGTTATCGTGCTTACAAGAAACGTGACGGACGGACGGACGGACGGACGGACGGACATTTTGAAAGTTGTTCAGAATTCGTTCACTAACACAATGATATGAATTTTTTTTCTCTGCGAGCGATATTTACGATTTTAGAAATGTACCGATCAAATACAATACACTCTTCGTTTTTGCGAAGAGTATAATAAGCAAAAAGGGGTGTTTTTTGGCCGTTTCAGGAGGTGCGCATGACTAGAAACATTTTCACTCTGTTATTCGTGTTCAGCACCCTCGAAAACGAAGGGAGGAATAGGTTTCATAACTTTAACACAATTTTGCATATACTTTCCGTCTCCTTACTTCCACCATTAACTGACTGAGCTACCGTGCCGGTGAATTATTTTAAATAAATAACAATCTAGCAGACAAACGTGTCCATACAGAAGATACTGGAAGTGAGATGTCCGAGGGAAATGCTATGTATACAGGGTGTCCCAAAATACCTACATTCCCCTTTAGGCACTGATTTTAGTTGCAAAAATGGTAAGAAAATTTCCCATAAACATGTGTCCGGAAATGCTTCCTAAGGGGGCTACGGCTCTGAAGATGGCGCCTAAATATTGATTTTACTGGTTACCTCGAAAATACTTTGGAAATACTTATGAAATTTGGTTCACAATTTTGCATTATTAAGACTTATTTTACAGTACTAACCAAAATAATTTTATCCATAGACATAGAAGCGACCGATAGACGTCTTTTGTTTCTGCATTTTCTTTTTCTAGTTTACAGTTTTAATAGTTTAAGACTTCTATTATCCTCCGGTTAATATTACTTAAAATACATCCTGTATAATAATTTACTTTGTTATAAAATAATTAATACCCAATTAAGTTGATCCCAGTGTGACATAAAAACAACACTGAATAAAATAAAAATGTTTTCGAAAGGATACATCTGCTTTACTTGTCAAATAAATTAATTACGAATAAATCTGTAAAGGTATTTACACAAAACTTACCTCCCTGTTTGGCACTATTTATTTATTATTTATGTTTTATATTGGATGAACACTTTGTATATTGTTTTTACTAAAAGTATAACAGATATTCTTACTGGCCATTTGACAATTAAATCCTAAACATTATCCTTTCGTAGTTTCTTTTTTCTTTTCTTCTTTATTTTCTTTTAGTGACGATCCTGTATAATTATGAAAGTATATCAGGTTGGCTCCTAGGTAATAATGTCAACTACATTCCAAATATTATTTCCACCTCAGTTTCTTAATTAATTAATCCTTGCGTGACCACCCTGTATATTTTTTTATTAAAATATATCAGGTTTCTTCCTTGATAGTTGTGATAACTACATGCCAAATACTATTGCCCTACACGCGTTGATCAGTGCTCTGTATAGCGTTATCGCTATAAATAAAATTAAAATCGAAGTTAATATACGTATATTTGTTTTTAATACATGTTCATATTTTTATGTGATTCTGGTATTTTATGTATTGATATTATATTTTTATATCGAATGTTTTTATTTTTCCTAGCGACTCCATGGAAACTTCTCCATTATGGATCGAGTTTTCCTTTTTGTTTCTTAGCGACTCCATGGAAACTTCTCGCTTTTGGAACTTCTCGATTTCCAGTGAGTGAGTCGCTATAGTCGCTATACTCTGCTTTCTCAATAAAAATGGAATCCATGCTGGGGTACTTTTGGCCCAGGATTGGTTGGCTAGGCGATTGAAAGATTCGACAGAAAAGTTGCTACCGGTGGGGGTACGACAACGGGCTCATCATCAAAACTTGAATGAATGTGAGCGCAAAGTAACACTCCCAATAAATAATCCAGATCCAGAATATCTATACTACTGTTGAAAGAAATGCACTGCATCAGTTTTTTTATTGTGTGGGTTGGCTTCAGTGGACCTTTTTTCATTTTAAAATGAAAAGTAATATTTAGCCTTTTTGACAAATATTTTTTCAGAATTGTTAGTTGAAATGCCGCATCAAACTATATTTTCAAACCATATCTGAACGGGTATTAATACAAATAAATTATGCATTGGGAACTCTAAAATTAAGAATAAATTATAATAAACTTTTTACTTACTTCTAACATCTTACATTCGTAGTCTCTCAAATTTTAGTAAACTGGGCATAACATAGAAAAATAAATCTAGGTATATAAATACAGCATAAAAAAATAAAGTATTTGGGAATTTACATAAACTGCCACTAAGATGGTACCATCTAGTCGGAGAACGAGCAATGTCTAAGATTGTCTATAACACTCGTGAACAGCCACCTAAAAAAAATTGATTCTTATGTAAATCGACCTGGCGGATCCGATTTTGGAGTTCGCCAGACAATCTGAAATTGCGAAACCGGTCAAAATTGGCAATTTCCGAAAAATCTCAAATTTTATGGATATTTTTTAATTTTTACTTATCACCCTATATATCCCTTAGTTAAGTCCGATTAAATTGAAATTTTTAGGAGATTCAATTTAGACCTTTGTTATCATGACGGACATGACAGAAATGCAGAAAAATTTACGTGTCACCAGTAATATTTTTTTTTAATAGTTGGTGACACGAAATTTGTTAAAAATGCAGCAACAAATACTGGATCGAGAAAACTTTTTTGTTTTTATAGATAGATGTATATAGTAAACTACAAAGTTGTAGCTAAAGAACCAAAGAAACTTTTTTATTTCAGTGATTTTTTTGATAACTGGCTTGGTTTTTAACATAACGGTGCCGCAATATAGAAAAGAACTATGCCGGCCGCGGCCGGTCACGTACTGCACAAGCGATAACGCCAAGCATAGCTTGAGAGTGCCTAATAATAACCTATTTAATAAAATCGTTTATTCAGTAAATTTTAATTTTGAAAAAGGAGCAAAATATAAAAAATAAAGTTTTAAATTTTGATAAAGGCAATTTAGACATACTCATTTTATTTCCACATTTAACTTCTACTCGTATAATTAAGCAGCAATATTTAAGAGATAGTTAACACATTTGTATTTTTTTATCGCAAATTATACAACGTTTTGGACTTTCAACGGTCTTCATTTTTTTATAACCAGTATTAGTCACATCTGTGCTTTCTGGTTTTTGTTTATAAGCTTTTCGGGTGTAATTTCTTCTGCATCTTGCATGATAGACAGGACATTTTGACAAAAATAAATCCCTTTTCTTGGTGTAATATTTCAACTTAAGAGAGATATCATCCAACTTTATAGAAACTGCTTTAAATGCTTAGTCCAGTGCTTTTTCTGTAACACCCTGCACAGTTTCTTCACTATTTTGTTGGCAAAATATGCATTTCATAAAGTTTAACTCTGGGTTTAACTCTGGGTTGAACTAAAAGTTGAAAACGCGCACAAAACTGCTGACGTTAAAAAAATTGCTTAAAAGTTGTTCGTTGTTCAAATTAAATATTAAAACTAGTTTTAAATGCCTGGAAAAGAAATTCCGTCACTTTAATATGCACTTTACCCTCTATAGCACTTTCCTAACGCAATAATAATTATTATTATAGCTGCAACTCATCAATTTTCAATAATAATAAGCGTCATAAACCACACAGACGACAACAACTCCTGTCGATCGGTTAAAAACAACTAAATAAACGTTTTATAATAGGTATTTATGTAACCAGTTACAAAAGACGTAACAACACGAGTTACACAAGATTGTCTTTCGTTACATACATGATTTTTCTAATTTTAAAATTCTAAAAACAATTTAAACATAATAAATGAAATGGATGTATTTAAAAATCTTAAAAATTAAGTAATCTTTTTCATAGTTACCTTTGCTGCTATCACACATTATAATTTTAATGTCAAAATTGACAGACAATATTATTTGAAATCCTAATTTGATAATATAATAAAGGTAAATTGTATTAATGCAAAAGTTTTGTTAGCGTATTTTGAAGGAAAGAAGAATTTAAAAGCTTCCACTTTATGGACTTAGTATTCTATTTTGTATTGAATAAACATTGTTTCTTTATCTTTTTGAGAGTTGTTTATCTTTCCTAATTGATGACATAAGGAACTTTTTGTAACGTCATATCCTAAAATGGCATTCATTTGACACTTTCCATGATTCAAAACAATGTCATTATTGACAAGTGTAAAATAAAGAAAAAAGAGTGAAATAAAGACATTTTATTTCACAGTGTGATATAAAACTTATTGGTTTCTATCGAAACAGCAATAAAATTTAGTCTATTTTTATAAAATTATATTGTTTTCTGATTTCGAATGGCTATACAAAAAATTTTGTATACAACTCGAGACTAAAATGTGTTTTAGCCACTTGCTATATAAAATACTATTTTGTAACGCCATGTCCTAAAACGACGTTTATTTGACATTTTTAATGAATCAAAACAATGTCATTATTGACAAGTGTAAAATAAAGAAAAAAGAGTGAAATAAAGGAATTTTATTTAACAATGTGAAATAAAACTCGTTTCTATGGAAACAGCAATAGAATTTAGTCTATTTTTACAAAATTATATTGTTTTCTAATTTCGAATGGCGATACAAAAAATTTTGTATATAACTCGAGACTAAAATGTGTTTTTTTTTTTACTCGTGTGGTTTATAGCACTCGCCTCGGCTCGTACTATAAATGCCCCACTTGTAAAAAAAAACACCATTTTAGCCACTTGTTATATAAAATACTATTTCGTCAAAAGTTACGGTAAATTTTACTTTTCATAACTGGTTACATAAAGTAGGACGTTTTGACACTTACGTCAGTTTTGAAAACTGTCACTTTATACGTCAAAATTAGAAAAACCAATATTCACAACTACGCATTATTTTATTCACATCGGGCGGGGCATCCTGAAAGACGAGAAACAAAGCCGCGGTATAGGCCAACCCAATCTTTTATCTTGCGACGCGATTCGGCGCGGCGCACAGTGGTCAATTTGCCATATTTAGGAGGAAAATATTATTAACACTTAATTTCTAGCTATATTTTTGTTTAGAATATATCTTTGTTTAAATATGTTAAATTTATGATACGATGCATAAAAAAATACATACATAAATATATACAGGGTGAGTCAATAGCATGGGGACAGTCAATATCTCCTCAACCGTTTTGAAATTAGAAGAAATGTCTCAGATAAATATCGTGGGAGATGAAGAGTGTAGTATTCAAAAATTAGTTTCAAATCTACAGGGTGTTTCACAGAGTGGTAGCAAGCTAATGTCAGAATTTTTTAAATGGAACACCCAATAGTAAAATCTGCAAAAGACGCATTTTCGTAAATTTGAGCGTCATTTCATTTTGAACATTAGTCGAGACCATGTACTAATTTACCGGATTCTCAGAGTTGAATCCAATTCTACAGGGTGTTCTCCACGATGATTTAAATTTTTACATATTTAAACTGTGATAATTCAATTTTTTCACACCAAACACCTTGTATATTTTTACTTAATATGCCTCTGCAATTAATCACCTATATGCTGATACTTTATAGTGACAACTTTTTCTCGACGATTTCAAGAAAAAAAGTCTATTATATATACACCGTTTTTTTTACCTATTGCTGCATGCAAACTTATATTTCGGAACTTTCTCAAAATTTACTCCCGCGATACTGTAAGCGAAGAGCTCCTTCCAAGTTTTTTTATTACGGAAGCCACATTACGTTTACCTCTTGCATGATATGCGGGTTGAGTTGCTAAGCTTAACTCTTTTGGAGTATGTTCCAATAATGGTTGCACTTTTTTTCTTTTCGACTTTTGTCCACTACTTCTAAAATTCTTTGACGGTCGACCTACTTTCGATGTAGAAGGCTCACATACATTTTCTTTATTAGTTTCATATTCTAATTCTCCATTTAACCAACCAGAATGTTTTTTTAAACGAAGCCACACTAAATTTGCAAGACTGACAGCGTTAAAGTAAATTACATAAGAATAGCTTAATAATTTGAATAAGTTCTTCATTTTCTCCTAACAACCCGCGCTAGTCTTCTTTCTCTTGTTCAATATATTCAATTATCCTGTGGACTGTCCTTACGGATGCTCCATCAGCTAACAATTTTTCATTCAGCAGCAATTCAAACGGGTAATTTCTCTTCACGGAAATGACAACATCTGCAGTAAAATTAAATATCTTCTAACAAAAGAACAAAAAAGTAAACTCTCAGTATATGTTCCCAAGTACAGAGACTGACCTACGATATACAACAGAAATTTCGGTAAAACTTTGTGAAACTTTTTTTAAAACTCAAATATAAGTGCGCAATTGCAGGCTTCCGCGAAATAAAGCGGTAATACGGTTTTGCCCAAGAGGACACATACCCCGTGACATGTTATCGATAGTTAAAGGCATGTATTAACAGCACACGACAACAGTTTTATAATATTGAATACAATAAACAACTTGCTTGGATGAATATTAGTTATAAATTATCTGCCGCGGAACCACCCAATTACTACGTAACGTCACCACCTTGAACACGTGCGGCATAAACAAAATATTTTTTTGGTTTCTGATGGTCCGGTTATTCAGGTATCGATATATCCAAAAATTAAAATTAATATTAATTTTAATTTTTGGATCAATTTTATTTTTGTAATACTTTCCTCCTAATATTGGCAAATTGACCATAGTGCGGCGGTCAAATACTGCAGCACCGTTTTCTTGAAAACTAAGTAAGTTATCAAAAAAATCACCGAAATAAAAAAGTTTCTTTAGTTCTTTGGCTACAACTTTGTAGATTACTATATACATCTATCTTTAAAAACAAAAAAGTTTTCTCGATCGAGTATTTGTTGCTGCATTTTTAACAAATTTCGTGTCACCAACTTTTTAAAAAAATATTACTGGTGACACGTAATATTTTTTGCATTTCTGTCATGTCAGTCATAATAACAAAGGTCTAGATTGGCTCTCCTAAAAATTTCAATTTAATCGGACTTAAACTAAAAGAGATATAGGGTGATAAGTACAAATTACAAAATTTCCATAAAATTTGAGATTTTTCGGAAATTGCCGATTTTGACCAGTTTCGCAATTCCGGATTGTCTGACGAACTCCAAAATCGAATCCACCAGGTCGATTTACATAAGAATCAATTTTTTTAGGTGGTTGTTCGCGAGTGTTATAGAGGGTCCTTAAAATGCATTGTAGAGATCCCTCGTTCTCCGACTAATCAGGTATAAAATGTTATTGAAAGAAAGAGGTCTGTTGTATACATTCAGGGAGAAAATGTACTTAAAATTACGCATTTAATGCAAATCTATAAAACTCTGGTCTATATTATGATGTGGACAGGAGAGTAGTGACGTATTTGATACCACTTTAAACCTTACAGAAACAATTTTTCAAAAATACATATGATAGAAATGTTATTTTAAAACTACTGAGTACAAGGCAAATATATTGCTATATCCTTCAGATATACATAACATATCAATATAATACCAAACTAAAAACTGCCTGTTCCCCCTACACGATCATTGTTTTTTGTTACAGACAATCAATAATGAACAATTTATGCTACAAATTGCAACTGAAACAACTTTTACAGTTTACTACATTAGTTAAGGAAAAGTACTACTCTTTGGATTGAATGTGTGCTTGCTGATTACGAATCTAAGTTCAAAACAGAAAAATTCAAAATTGCAACTTTAATATGGCATGGCGGATGTAATTTTCTCTGAGGCAAATGCTTTAAATAGACAAAGAAAACATCATATATCATATATTAACGAAAAATAATATTCGAGAATATTTTCTTTAATTACTGGTTAATTATAATAACAAAATGGCGAAATTTTTATTAAGAAAATGTGAAGACGCACATTTTTTCAGTTATAACTTTTTGTTTTTCGTGTTCTACAGAAATCAACCAAAAATCATTTGAAATCTTGATTAATGACCTTTATTTCTGATTCTTAGCATTTTTGGCAGGAGTGCCACAGTTTCTGAAATATTTAACAGTTAAACTAAATACTTCGTCGCGTAAATGTTCGGACGCCGGCGTCGTCTTTAAACTTCCATATTTCCGAAACTGTTAATCTCACAGAAATGAATATAGGAGACAAATTCATCCTTGGTTTATAAGATTTTGATCTCTACCATATTCACGCTAAAACTAATATTTATTAAGATACTTGTAAAAAGGCAAATAACGATTTTTTAGAATATACCTTTATAGTTCAAAGTGATTTATTCTAAAACAATTGCTTTAAATGGGCAAAAAAATTGAGTATCTAGGTGGAGCTATATATTATAGAAAAACGATGTTTGATATTTTTTTTAATTACTCCAACCAACCTAAACCGAAAAAACCACCCCCTTTTCCGATTTTCCGATGCTGGGCATTTTTTTATCACAAAATTTTATAAATGAAAGTTGTTCAGAATTATCCAAAAACCTAATATTCAATACTTTATCAAAATAAAAAAATTGAAAAATTTAAAAAATTGATAAATTTAAAAAATATGAAAATGACTACTAATTATTTGACAGCTTGGGTTTAATTTCATACAAAATTGTCATGAATTTTTTAAACAAAAAACACCCATTTAAATGATATTTTCGGACTTGGACAATATTTCAATATTTTTAATTTTGATTATTTCACTCATTAACGCTATAGCCAATGAAAGCCCGTTTTTTCACAACATTGCACCAATCAAACGTCATTACTAGTGGTAATTCAAGCTAGATCTGCTTTTGACAGGACCAACATGCAAAATTTATCGCTCTAATTTTTTAGGTCGCTGCAGCGGCAAATATTGCGAAAATTTTTTGACGTTTTGTGTCGTGACATGTTTTCGGCAAATAGGACAAATCGTGCTTTTAAATGTTATCTATAAATATCTTCTCTAGCTTATTACTAATTGTTAACGTAAATTGTAAATTGTAGTACTGTATTAATAACCTAAAAAGCCAATGCTGTGTGGAACTTATATAGGTTCGGGACAAGTTATAGGTACACAGCTTTCAATGACTTAATACCTAACATAATTAGAAAATAATTTTCCCAACTAAAATTAAATATGAATATTTACGAAGCAGACAAATCAGTTATTTCATGATAAATACACAAATGTAGGTACTTACTTATGGTAATTCATCAATCATTACAAAGCAGCTAACACTTATTTAGAAAATCAAAACTCTGCAGTATCACTATATACATTATAATTCGTTGTACTTAAAGTCTCTCTACTTAAACAAGTAAACCTTAACTTAACTATCAAACTTCTCAAATTAGAAACAAGGATTAAATACATAAATATATATTAATAAACACTTTAATATAATAATTCAATTCACTGTTTAGGCTAGTAACTAAGTTAAGCTAGCGTTACTAGATGGCGGTACCACACCATCTGAGCCGGCAGCCTTAGAACGTAAAGGGGATAGATTGATAATATGCAATTTGTGTGATTTCACCCGTAATGTGATTGGTCGAAGCGTGCTTTGTTGTGATGACTAGTCTTATAAGTCACAGTACCTATGGTTTAACGCATATTGTTTTTCTTGATTGTCATATTTTAAACCTACTTTGTTTTTTATTAGATGAGTCGCTTTGGAAATGCATGAAATTGAAGATAAAGGTGAGTAATCTCTAAAAAGCAACAAGGAAACGTCTGAAGGCAATTAATTACTGAACATAATATTGAAGATATACTTAATGAATTATTTATTCGTGAAATATTCTCCACAAATACCACTCGTGCTTTAAATTTTATCTAAAAATTTTTTCTCAAGCTAAGTTGCCGCTAGTTAATATAACTCGTGCAAATTGGCAGTTTATTATCAAAGATTAAATCCCTCCCGCTAAAGCGGTCGGGATTTAATCAGATAATAAACTATCAATTTGCACTCTTTATATTACCAGGCAACACGCTTTCGAAAAAATTTTCGATAAAATTTTAAGCACTAGTGATATTACATACGATTAAATTGCATAATTCTGAACAACTTTCATTAATAAAATTTTCCGATAAAAAAATACCTAGCACCGGAAAAAGTAGTTGTTTTTCCGGTTTAGGGTAGGTCGGAAAATATTGTCATCATCGTGTTCCCTGCCATCGAAAATGGGGGGAAGATGTCTTGCGGTCCAGTCGCAGAACTTTTGGGCTTTTTGCCTTTTTCTGGTTTACCTCAAGGAACTATAACTTCGTCTTATTAGCGTTAGGACGCCAACTTTGACTTCCATTTCTCCGAAACTATTAATTCTACAGAAATGCATGTAAAAACAAATTCATTTCCAGTTTATAAGCTTTCTTTTGGGTCTCAAGCATTTTTCATTAAATTAGATATTTTTGGAGTTATTTAATGAAAATCGGTTTAAGATAACTATCAGTTTTCTCAAGCTAAAATAGCAAATTTCAAGACGTTATATAAGTTTAATTCTCTTCAGTTCTAGTGACCACTTTTTTTGGATGCCACCCTCGAAAAGGGGTGGTATCCAACCTCTATAAACTGTCAAGATTCCACATAATATAGAAACGTTTAGTCCTTCAAATTAGTCAAAGAATCGCTGTTTTATGGAAAATGTTTCCACAGTTATGAGACTGAAGTATTTGGATTGTTTAAACATGATTTTCACCCCCCGAAGTTCCAAAAAAGGGTGGTTTTTGAGAAATATGTATGAATTTTAGCGTTTTTTCGTCTTTTTATCTATTTTGAGGAAGAACTTTTGGATTTTGGTGAAAAGTATTAAGAGAGCAAAGTTGTAGAGCATAAAATATATACCTATATTTTTATGAAACATGTTATTGAGCATAATTAAATCAGGATAATTAAATTTAGTGGAAAGTTCTGGTTTATTTATTAAATTTAAAATTAATGCATGCATGAGCATAACAAAATTTACTGTTATAATAAAAAAGCTATATATAAATTTGTTTTTAATCTATAATTATTTTGATAAGTATTATTATAAGATGCGTAATTAAATTTTGGCAAAAAAGTACATTCTATTCCTATGTAGAATAATAACAATATAACAATAATATAATAATTTTTTTTATGTAATTTTTCATAAAAATTCATAATTTTGACTCAAAATCTAAAAAAAGCGCAAAAGTCTATATGTATATTTGTTTTGCGCCTTTAGCGGCGAAACTAAAAAAAAAAAAAAGTAGAGACAAAAATTATAGGAAATTTTATGCTCTACAACTATGCTCTCGCGATATTTTTCACCAAAATGCATGGTTTCACCTCAAAATAGATAAAAAGGTGAAAAAACGCTAAAATTTATATATATATATATATATATGTATATATTTCTCAAAAACCACCTTTTTCTTAGAATTGCGGGGGGTGAAAATCATGTTTAGACAACCCAAATACTTCACTTTTTCCGTCTCATAACTGTGGGAAAATTTTCTTTAATTTTTCCTAATTTGAAGGGACTAGTTCCTTACTATTAAATTATTAAAAAATGAAATTTAATTTTTTGAATCAAGATCTCTAGCTACTCTACTAGTACATTAAAAAAAAATTACTACACGAGTCCCCGTGATCGACTAAGTGCGTTTGCATTTATTTTTTGACACTTAATTGAGAAATTAAAGATAAAAAAAAAATTCCTACTACTTCTATTTTTTTATTTTATATTGCAAAAAATACAAATTATTGACTTTTCTGGGAAGAAAATACCATAATATTTCATTTCGTGAAAATTATTTGTTTGATAAATTAATTATTAATAAGCGCACTAGATAAATGTGTTTAGTGTAAAAAAGACGTGGCAAAAATGTTTCATATGATTTCGTCCTTATTTACCAGACTCGGAGGCTATAACCCTTATCGACTTCACTAAAGGTATATATTTCTCTACATTATTCAAATGTGTGCTAAAAATTTTCGTATATGAATGTACTTCTGATGTATAATATGGATGCAAGCATATTGTTTAGCTATTTTTATAAGTTAGTAAATAAGATATAGAGAGAGAATTTATTTTATTCATTTAATTCAAATTTTAATTTTCCATGTTCATATTTCAATTACCTAAATTACATTATTTCATATACTACATATTCAGTAAACTTATATCTCACCGGTGTCCGTTGACGATCATTAAGTATGTATAAAATAACCTAAATTATCGTTGTCGGAGGATACGGCGTTTCTAAGTCTAAGCTCCCCCCCTGAAGTGGTAGTCTGCATCAAGACCAGCCAACCTAGGTGCAGTAGCCAACGCGTTACCACTTCTTGTATAGACTTTAGGAGTAACTTCAATCCTCCTTTTTTGAAAATCATTTGCTTGTCATATTGAAACCTAGGAACTCAAACATTTTTCAAAATATATATATTATATATATATATATATATATATATATATATATTATATATATTTTGTTTCGAAATTTATACAGTATAAGCTATTAAGTTCAATCTTGGAGAAGTTCGATTCGATTCGACCTGATCTTCACCAAAAATGAAGAATATCGATCTATTCTTATTCTATTTGCCAGTTTGTATATGCGCATACCTAGGTGGGATATTTGAGATTTCATAACAATTTGTAGATTTTTCTATATTACTAAATGAATGAGTAAGTAATAAAATGACTAAATCTGTAAACCGAACAAACTTAAATGTCAAACCAAGTCAAGAACAACTCAAAGCTTACTTTAGTAAGCTTAACAAGTTTGAAGCTTACTTTAGTAGGTTTAGCATTAAATATACTGAAGGCAATGAATATATGATTATTATATTATAGGTACTTCATTTTTGCAAAGTTTGGGAATTAGTTGAGTTGGTCAACATGTGTAGTGACGTTTTTTCCAAACTTTCTAACGTGAAAAGGTCAATTGTGATGACATTTCTTGTGGTTTATGTGTAGTTTATGTATACTGCCCTGCTAAGGCAAGATGTCGTAACTGCAAAAAATTTATTTTTGAGATTTGCACCGTATTAGTGATCCTCACCACCATACAAAATGTAGAAGTCGTATCTGAAGCAAAACTAGTAAATATACATAACGAATATGTGTCGAATCTACAAAATAGACCTATTCACTAAGCTCAAAAGTCATATCTGATCATTACCAACAACAACAACAACAACAACAACAACAACAACAACAACAACAACAACAACAAAAAAAATAACAATTTATTAAAGATTTTATATACATTTATGCGCCCCGCCGGAACCTGTCCCGGAGCCAGCCAGACAATCACGGCGCTGAGTGCCGTGGTGATTGCAGGGCTGGGCAAGGCAGGTCTGGTTTGGCTTAACGACGGATGTCTTACGAGTTAGTACTCCTGTCTGTCACAGGCAGACTGAAAAACTAAAATAAAATAAAAAATGTGTCCACACGGACCTAAAGCTAATTAAAAGAAAATTGTAAAAAATTATCACTCACTAGGCAAAACACTTATTTAATTTTGGTTCTTGGCACGGGAAAAGAGAACTCAACGAAAAAACCCGTTTGAAGTAATTCCACCCTGGTGGTCTTCCTGCCGCCAGGAAAATGCCGTGGAACTTTAAAAAGATATGATAAGAAATATTTTGGTTTTAAGGAATTTATAGGTCAATCATTACCAGATTTAATTGTCGTAACTTAACATATATACAATGTTTTGTTATATGGTTACACTGATAGTCCAATAAAGATATCATTTTTCAAAAAACTTTCTCCCGACAAGCTGATTTTTTCAGGGTCGATGGAGGTATCCGGGTGTATCCGGGTGTCTCCAGAGTATCCGACCAAAAAGTCACAGTCCACACCCCTTGTAGGCTGTTGCAATAGGGGTGGTTTCTAATTTTTTTTTTTTTTTTAATTTTCTTTGTCCAGCTTGTACATAGTAATATTCTCTACAACTTTGCATAATAAAATTTTTTTGTAACTTGATTTTTGACGGTCTAGCGCCCATTATATGGGAAAACGTTCACCATATTTATTTATTATGGTTCAGGAAATATACAAACAAAAGGCTGAATAGCTGATTCTTGCAGGGTTGATTGAGAACTGTCTCCTGAGTCTCCAACCAATTTTTTTTTTTTTTTTTTTTGGTTGAAGACTCAGGAGACAGTTCTCAATCAACCCTGCAAAAACCAGCTATTCAGCCTTTTGTTTGTATATTTCCTGAATCATAATAAATATGGTGAATGTTTTCCCATATAATGGGCGCTGGACCGTCAAAAATCAAAGTTACAAAAAAATTTTATTAGGCAAAGTTGTAGAGAATATTACTATGTACAAGCTGGAAAAAGAAAATTTCAAACAAAAAAAAATAAATAAGAAACCACCCCTATTGCAACACCCTACAAGAGGTGGGGACTGTGACTTTTTGGTTGGATACTCGGGAGACACCACTCCATCGACCCTGAAAAAATCAGCTTGCCGGGACTTATTTGTGAGCTCCCCCTATAGAGAAGGTCGACTTATAACTGTACTATGATAAAAGGGACACATTTATTTGCCCAAAATGAAAATCATGAATTATGAAATGTAGATGGCATAACATAATTCAGAAAATAGTTGACTTCTCTAAAATTACATTTTCTCAGATAAGACTTCTTGTCATAGCAGGGCAGCATACGCGTCTGAAATTAAGATTGCAGCGCCTGTGCGGTTGACATCGGAACTAATTCCTGTGCGATAGGTGTTTTGTTTACATTCAAATATTTGTATTTTCAGTGATTTAGAAGGTATTTTATAATAAATTTCAATGAAAATATGTGTATAGCAATTGATTTTATTAAAACAATATAAATAATAAAAAAAATCTTACAAAATTCAGCTGAAATATCAAAAAGAAGAGCTAGTGTAACATAAGACAAATTACATTTTAATTTAGTAAATAATAAGACAATTCTCTCTTTTGCTGTTAATCTACGAGCTCTTTTGTCTCTAAAAACAGACTGCACAACCCAAGGCGGATTCAGGGGGGGGGAGGGGGCACCAGGGGGCACCAGGGGGCACCAGGGGGCAATTCCCACCCCGGAAAAAAGTATTCGTTACGTTTTCAAGGCGTCAATTTTTTTTTTTTCGGTTTTTATTTGCATTCTCTCCCGCATGAGGCGATAAAAATTTATTTTTGGATTTCTAATAGCACCCCCGTCCATGAGGCGAAAAAATTTTTTTCGGATTTCTATTTGCACCCCGCCCCCATGAGGCGATAAAATTTTTTTTCAGATTTCGAAGCGAAAAAAAAACTTTTTCGGATTTTAACCTTTCTGGATCCGCCCTTGGCACAACCTCCACTATTGTGTCCAGGAGTTTAAAACTGATAAGTCCTGTAAAACAGTTCAGCTTACTATCTGTTGTTAACAGAGTACACAACGTAAATACTTCCGGAGTATTTACTTGAACTTGGAAGTCACAAAAACTTTTTGGTCCAACATAATCAGGTTGTGCCTGTAATACTTGCAATAAACTCTCATCTTCTTGGGTATTTTCATTTTCTTCACAATCACACTGATCGTCGAATGGTCGTTTCGGGGACTGTTTCTGCCAACACAAGCCTTCTTTGAAATCGTTCAGACCTATTGGATGGTCCAGGAATGGCATCATTATCACTTACAGTAAATTTCTTGATGGGACTGCTGTTTTTTTCTAGATTTTATTTTTTTTACTGTGTTCTAAAAATAAGACAATGTTTATTTAACCTTAACCTCAACACACAATAAATACCTACTTGACAAAAATAACCATCTTCTGTGAAATGAAGTGAACAAACCTTCATGTACTTTGTCACTGGCTTTCCAATTCTTAATCTTATTATCCAGACTTTTAGCCTGTCCACAAAATCCTTCCCCCCAAAACTGTTATCCATCTTCACGCGGTGTTTGCCAGCTTCGGGAAACAAATGTTGGGTTTTTTTGCCCAAGACGGACACTGAGGAACTGAACAATAAAAACAACGCAAAACAATTATGACACAAACAAACAATGAAAGTATTCACTAGTCATCTCACACAAAGTAGTTCGTAATCGACACCGTAGGTGGCGTATTGCTTATTTTGAATCGCGTATAGAAGTATTTTCTTCTATTTACGTTTGTTTATTTTATTGTTATTGTCTATGTATTTGTCTGACAGATTTTTTTGTTTTTTGTCTTTTTCTTCTTTCGCTTTTTTTTCTTCGTTTTTCGTTCTTTTCTCATCTAACTTTGACAAGCATTTTGACACGCTGATGCCGAATTTGTATGAAAAAAAAATCTATCCTGTCAGTTTCTCTCTGCCACTCCGAGGAGGTAGAAGAAACTGAGACTTGTCCAAAATTGACTTGAGCTCGTCAAAATATTAATTATATCATAACCCTAGAACAAGACGGTTTTTGCCCATTTTAAGGGATAAAATAGGTGGCAGGCAAAAACTGACATGATAAAAAAATGTTCAAAATAGGCTCAGCGCTTCAATATACTTCAGAAAAGTTAGATGAGAACTTTAGAAGAAAACCTTTTTTTGTAGGTCTGTGTTATTGAGCTTTATTAAACCACTATTTATCATGGATTTTATTTTTAATTTGGCGATTGGGCACTAGGCAGGGGAGAGCCTTGCATTTGATTATTGTAATTGCCTCCGTTGTTCTCCGTTTTTTCGAGATTTATTTTGAGGCCCTATTATTCAAAATATGTTGTCTGTTGGTCTGTTTTTGTAGAAAGTTAGTCAGCAGATCTGGACTTTTTATGTGGCTATCAGTGCCTTGTCGTCTGCGTATATTGCGTATTTTAATCTGTGGTCTTTTGATTGTGGGTTGTCGTTGATATATAGGAGTTATAGAACTAGGCTAAGGGTGGACCCTTGGAGGATGTTGACTGACTGTTACTTGGAATCGGCCATTCGACACGTAGGATTGAATTATTTTAATAATACGAACCTGAGTTCCCGAGGTATGGTGCTTGTACAGTGTCCCAAGATGCCAGACTTTGTCAAATATCTTCTCGAGGACTAGAGATACAATCGCTGTTAGCAGTCCCCGATTGGTGTTTGTGGTTATAATTTCTCCAACACGGAAAATCTGTTGCGTGGTGAAATGGTAAGGTTGGAAGTCGCTGAGCGTATGGTTGCTCTCCACTGCTTTCAGTATGTGGGATAATATTATAGAGTTCAATAGTTTCCTCAGGAGCGGTAGCTAGATGGAAGCTTTTTAGTTTTGGAACTATGATAATTTTCGCAACTTTCCATGTGGTGGGGTAGTGTGACAGTTGCATGCAGGTGTTAAATAGCTTGAGATGATAGACTAGTTCACAAGTTCAAAGAAGTTTTAATTCTTGATACAGCTCGTTAAACTCTGAGTGAAGGCTTATTGGATTCGGAATGATGTCTAGAAAAATGTTCAAAATTTTCAAACCTGCGCATAAACAATTGCAAAAGTTATAAACAAATGAAGATTGAAAAAATAACGAGTTTTGTTTTTTGTAAATAACTCGAAAACTATTAGTATTTAAGAAATTTTAAAGAAAGATTCTTAAAAAGGAAAAAATTTCCAATGAAAAAGTCCCTACTCCCGAAACCCTATTTCTATTATTAATAATTTTAATTTAATGTTGAAAATAGAGCTCCGCGAAGCGAACACTAAGCCGTTACGATGTTTTGAAACCGGCCGTAATAAGTAAAAATATTTTTTTATTTTATTAAATATTAATTTAAAATTTTTTAAAAATTATGGTACTATTAAGACACTTAAAAGGAAAAATGTCCCGTTGTAAAATGAGCCTATTGTTAATTATCAATTTTTTTTAGAGTTTGCGTTTATATTTCAAGTCGGATAATTGTTAAACAAAAGCCATTACATTTATTTCGCTTCGTGGAGACCCTGTGTCAACTATACTTTATGGGATTATGACATTACGATGATTTTAATTGTTATAGTCAATTAGTTATTAATTGTTTAACCTAACAAAAAACTAAAAAATGAAAAAGTGGGGTTGAATTTTTTTTTTTTGTTAATTTTAATTATTATTACTGTTTTTATATTCAAAAGTACTATAAGATCACATAAACTTTAAATTGTCATTGCTAATTTTTTAAACAAATTTTATAAACAAATAGATAAATTACGTATTTCTGAAAAAAATTTTTTACCATTTTATTAGTTATAAAATAGTATGTTTAAGAGAAAAAACATTTTTCTATATATAATCATTTTTTTCCTTTTTTCAATATTTAAGCAAATTATTAAGAACAAATTTTATTCTTATTTATTATTTGCAATTCTCTACAAGCTGGAAAAATGATTTTTTTTTGTTGTTAATTTATTTGTTTATTTAATAAACAATTTGTTATCTACAATCGCCGAATGCGTTTATATTTTTTTTAAATAGAAAAAAAAAAAATAACAAAAACAACTGTATACAGTGTGTCCCACTTTTCACAGTAACACCTACGTAGCTCAGTTATTGGTCATCCAATTTCAACCAAATTTGGATCATTATCAAAGATCTTTAATATTTCTTTTTTGAGTAAGACAACACTTATTTCAGTCAGTGGCGTGCATTTTTATTAAGAAAAAAAAGGTCAATTTTTCGAGAAATCATATTAGGCATTTTTTTGTTGAAGAACTAATGCAATATTACTGATCAGTATGCTGTAGAACCACTACATCCAGAATTTAATGACACTTTGATTTTTGGTTTTCGAATTACGATCCACTTAAAATTACTTATTTTAAATATTAAATAATCTATAAATTGGTAACGAAATTTTTTTCGAAAAAAAGTCATTCTTCATTTTCTCTTTAAATTCACTTTTTCCACTATGTCATATTATCGAAACTTTCAAATTTCGAAGGCCACGAATTTTCATTGAAAAATTTTGGGTAATCAGACGTGTAAATTATTCGGGCTATAAGAATTACCGGATTTGAAGGTATTGATGATATAGGGTGGTAGAAAAAATTAATTAAATAAAAAATGACTTTCTTTCGAAAAAAGATTCGTTACCAATTTATTGATTATTTATTGTTTAAAATAGGCAATTTTAAGTGGGCCGTAATTCGAAAACCAAAAATCAAAATGTTATTAAATTCTAAATATAGAGGTTCCACAGTATGCCGATCAATAAATAATATTGCATTAGTTCTTCAACTAAAAAATGCCTAATATGATTTCTCGAAAAATCGACCCTTTTTTTCTTAATAAAAATGCACGCCAATGACTGAAATACGTTTTGTCTTACTCAAAAAGGATATAGTAATGGTCTTTGATACTGATCCAAATTTGGTTGAAATTGGATGACTAATAACTGAGCTACGTAGGTGTTACCGTGAAAAGTGGGACACACTGTATACTTACATAAACATGTCAAGAAAAATTTTTAATATTTTTTACAGAATTTACACATTCGGCGATTGTTAATAACAAATTGTTTATTAAATAAACAAATAAATCAACAACAAAAATTTTTCATTTTTCCAGCTTGTAGAGAATTGCAAATAATAAATCATAAGAATAAAATTTTTTCTTAACAATTTGTTTAAATATTGAAAAAAAAGGAAGAAAATAATTATAGACAATTAAAAGAATTTTTTAAGAAAAAAAATTTTGTTTAATCATAATTTTATAACCAATGAAACGGAAATTTTTTTTTTTCAAAAATACGTAATTTATCTATTTGTTTATAAAATTTGTTTAAACAATTAGTGATGAAAATTTAAAGTTTATGTGATCTTATAGTACTTTTGAATATAAAAACAGTAATAATAATCAAAATTAACTCGAAAATTAATAAAAAAAAAATTTCAACCTCACTTTTCCATTTTTTTATTTTTTTGTTAGGTTAAATAATTAATAACTAATAGACTATAACAATTAAAAACATCGCAAAGTCATAATCCCATAAAGTATAGTTGACATAAGATCTCCACGAAGCGAAATAATTTTAGTGGCTTTTGTTTAACAATTATCCGACTTGAAATATAAACGCATACTCTAAAAAAATTTGTTAATTAACAATAGGCTCATTTTATGAAAAATCAGTGAAAACGTTTTTTACAACGGGATATTGTTCCTTTAAGTGTTTAAATAATACCATAATTTTTTTAAATTAATATTTAATAACATAAAATTCTCATCCCACCTTCAAGCGGCTTGTATATCAGTGTATACGCGGAAGTTACGTAATTTCAGATGAAGATTACGTAGTGGATATACCATCCTTCGGAGGGGATGTAAAGCAGGCGGTCCCTTGTCTATTAAATGTTAGGCAAGTAAAAGATCCCTACTCTTCTTAAGAGAAGAGGTTCGGCAAAATTTCCAGGTTGGGGGTAGCTCGTCTCCTGGCGTCGGTGATAGGCCCTGGTAGCGGAAATAGGCCGACGTTAAATAGTTAAAAAAAAAAAGAAAATAACATAAAAAAAATATTTTTACTTATTACGGCCAGTTTCAGAGCATCGTAACGGCTTAGTGTTCGCCGCGCGGAGCTCTGTTTTCAACATTAAATTAAAACTATTAATGATAGAGGTAGAGTTTCGGGAGTTTGGGCTTTTTTATTGGAAATTTCTTCCTCTTTAAGGATCCTTCTTTAAAATTTCTTAAATACTAATAGTTTTCGAGTTATTTACAAAAACAAAACTCGTTATTTTTTCAATCTTCATTTGTTTATAACTTTTGCAATTGTTTATGAGCGGGTTTAAACATTTTGAACATTTTTGTAGACATCATTCCGAATCCAAGGAGCCCTCACTCATATTTTTACGAGCTTTATCAAGAATTAACACGGCTTTGAACTTGTGAACTAGTGTATGAGTCCTATAACAAACTTATGTATTACATGTACTTCAACATTAAGAAACGATATGACAAGTACGTCAAATTGACGCAACATAATAGCATCAAAATCTTGTCAAAAATGTAACGGTGACGGAATTTATTCATCGAACGATGTCATCGACCAAAAGTTATCTAAAAACGCATCGATATAATGACAGTGTTCTCTCTGAAATATTTTGACCTCGTCTACCTATAGATAGTTTCTCTTCTTATTTAAGAGACACTCGGTATATCCCATATTAGTTTTGCCGTGGTTATATTCTGCGCTTTGTAGCTGAAGCTATTAAACTACTTTTGTGTCTGGGCTGCCAGACGGCACACTAAATCTCAGACAGCACTAGTCCAGCATAATCAGCTTATGTCATAAGACAAATCCCCTCAAGCTAGCTTGGATCTCCGTGTCCTGTTTCTTCGGTGTGCAATATTATCTAGACAATAGAAAATTATACGTTTCTATTTGTTTCACTTATATTTTCAAATAGCAATAAATGTTATGTTTATGGCTGTTCCACTCGGAAAATATATATTTATCTTAAAAGTTTCGTGTTTAAGGGGCTGGAAACACAACAGAAACCAGCATTGCTTCCAACTGTGCTCAAAAGCTGAAAACAAAAGTTTTATAAGAGCTTTTCATGATTTGCTTCGCTTTCCGGCTTCTTACATTAATCTTTGATACATACAAGTATTCCTGTATAGTTTTAATGGTGGGTATTGATTATTTGTTTATTTCTTATATTAAAAACAACTTTTCTTATTGGCAACTTCGTAAAAGAAATACAAAACCAGTGATTCTGAAAAGGTTAATGATTTATTTCTCGCTAAGTTTCGGACCGAACTGAACTTCTCTATGACGCAGTAAATTAGTGATGTAATTGTAAAACTGATATTTACGATCAATGAAGAGTCTCTTTTGTTTAGTAGCGTATCTATTGGTTTGAAACAAAAATACATAAAGAATGAAAAATGGTGTCATATAAACTGTAATATACAGAAAAGAATGTTATGAATAAACGACTGCTCCACAAATAAACGCAGTATGTGAGAATTAGAAAATGTTCAGGAAAACCAATTTACTTTAACGAATCTGCCTGCGAAACACTAAATTCTAACTATATGTGTAATTTTATGTCTTTAGGTATAATAGTAATAGTTTCGGAGATAATTCGCTGTGACGTACTGATGGACGGGCAGACAAGCAAGGCATCTATAGTACTAATGTACTATAATTAAAAGTAATAATTGATTTATGAGGTATATATTATTATCAAGATGTGATATTTAATAATTGTACAATTCATTATTTTGGGTGTGTATATAAAATATTTCTTGATATTATTCTGGTGATTCTTCTTTTTTTCTTCCATCTCCATAGTTACCCAAAAGGGGAAAGTGAATGAGTTGCTATACACACCCCCCCGTTAACAAAGAGAACAATTAATTAACCAAAGCATCGATGGCGAAACGTACCTTTTTAATATGAGTTGGTGGAATATCGAGTCTGTCAACCAACAAAAAAGCAGGTTTGACTCTGTCAATAATGACAGTTACAATTTTATTGCTATTAACAAAAGTAATTAACTTGTCTGTATGAGATAAAACTTTAAAAGGACCGTCGTACAGTGGAGTAAAGGTACGCTTATAACGTTCTTTACGAACAAAAAAGTCACATTTGGAAATCTCAGGATTAACAAAAGTTTTATAATTAACAAGAGGAACTGGAGAAAATTTTTTTATATTGTTAAAGTAATTTCGCAACTTGTCAATAAATAGAGGCATGCTCGGAGTATCATATGATTTAATGAAAAATTCCCCAGGTAACCGAAGAGTTTGACCGTAAACCAGTTCAGCAGATGAACATTGCAAATCTTCTTTGGGAATTGTCCTGAAAGCTAATAATACAATTTGAAGTTTGTCTACCCAATGTGACGTATTGGCTCTTGCTGTTAATGCAGCTTTAAAAATAGGGTGAAAACGTTCTATCATTCCGTTACTTTGTGGGTGAAAAGTAGTAGTACGTCACGTCGGGGTCACCAATTTATAGTACTAATGTACTATAATTAAAAGTAATAATTGATTTATAAGGTATATATTATTATCAAGATGTGATATTTAATAATTGTACAATTCATTATTTTGGGTGTGTATATAAAATATTTCTTGATATTATTCTGGTGATTCTTCTTTGTTCTTCCATCTCCATAGTTACCCAAAATGGGACAGTGAATAAGTTGCTATAGCATCCTACAATTTCCAATGTTCACTATTAAGTACTAGGGTTCCGTACTTAAAAGTATAATGTATATAAAACATCTTTATGCACCTTTGGAGAACACCCTGTATGACAGATGTGACCCAATTTCAATGTGAAGAATTCTGCCATGCTGCTTTATATATGTCGGCAAGACCCGACTCCATTAATTTGTTTTGCACTAGCCTTATTAAAAATATTTAGATAAAGTTTTGGAGTAAAACTAGTCTATAACTTATAGTCCAATGCATTTAGATTTTTGTTTCGGAAATTCTTTGAACTGAATATTTGAGAGGATATTCTCAAAAATGGTGGAAATGATAATCCAAAAAATTTATATGTGCAATTTTTGTTTATTTAACAGATTATGTGCACAAACATGGATTTTTGTAAATAATTTTGTTAATTTAATTTCTTTCGGAAAATGATAAGATAACAAAAAGAAAGAGGGGAAAATTTTAAACAAAAAGTATAGACATGTACCATGTTTTTCATTTGAGCCAAACTATTGCAGTTAGAAATTTTACAACTAACACTCGGAACGGAACTCAGCGGCACAGTACTCGGACGCACTTCCACAGTGCGTGCGCGTGCGCGCGCTACGCAAAAAGTGGTAAAACTTTTAACTGACAGGACCAAAAGACAAAAATTAATTAATCTTAATGTCAATATTATAATATAACTGATGTATATATACAGGGTGTTTCGAAAAGATTGGGACAACGCTTAGCCGTAGATACTTGATATCAAAATAAGTCGATTTAACTCAAAAAGTAGTGGTCTAACTCTTTTCATTTTCAAGATACAATCTACTTCAAAGTTGGTAACGCCATGTTTTTCAGGGCGCTAATTACAATGGTGATATTGCCGATGTCATATTTTATAGATGGCGCTAGTTACAGGACTTTTACGTGACGCTTTAAACCATAACTTTTTTGAGGTTAGGTTTTGGGCATCGTCTTCTACTATAATCGAAATGCAATTTTGTTTCCTAAAGAAAAGGTGTACTTGTTTAAACGCGATAAAATGCACCCTTTCAGAGAAATACGCGATTTACAACTTTATCACACACCAGTTCGAAGAAATTCAATTATACCTAAAAGAGGTTTTCTTATCTAGTAGGTGTACATCAAGTATGATATCTTGAAGTCATCAATATTGTTTGTTGTAGATACGTATAATATTCTCCAAGATACAGACAAAATATGAAAAAAATTTTTTCACTATTCCACTCTGTACCTTGAAAACGAAAAGAGTTAGACCGCTACTTTTTGGGTTAAATCAACTTGTTTTGCTGTTAAGAGTCTACGCAAAGCGTTGTCCCAATCTTTTTAAAACACCCGGGGTGTTGAATTTCTTCGATCTGGTGTGTGACAAAGTTGTAAATATCGCGTATTTCTCTGAAACGGTGCATTTTATCGCGTTTAAACAAGTACACCTTTTCTGTAGGAAACTAAATTACATTTCGATTATAGTAGAAGACGATGTCCAAAACCTAACCTCAAAAAATTTGTGACTTAAAGTGTCACGTAAAAGTCCTGTAACTAGCGCCATCTATAAAATATGGCATCGGCAATATCACCATTGTAATTAGCGATCTGAAAAACACGTCGTTACCAACTTTGAAGTAGATACGTATAATAGTCGCCAAGATGGAGACAAATTATGAATACAATTTTTTTAACTTTGCCACCCTGTTTCTTGAAAACGAAAAGAGTTAGACCACTTCTTTTTGAGTTAAATAGACTTATTTTGATATCAAGTATCTACAGCTTAGCGTTGTCCCAATCTTTTCGAAACACCCTGTATATATATATATATATATATATATATATATATATATATATATATATATATATATATATATATATATATATATATATATTTAGTTTCCAAAAAGCTTATTAAATTATTAACTATTGATAGTAGCGGAGCGGATCTGGTTTTGAAATGAAACCAACTTCTTAAATTTTTTTTTGACAGTTCGGTTACACGCGTTCTCTTTTATCATGTTATCAACTTAGTTCAGCTTAATCACACCGGGTGGCGATGAATTCGCATTCAAAATTCGCAAAAACACATTTTTCCACGATAACTTTTTTATTATTGACCTGACGAAAAAAAGTAAAACTAAAAATTGAAGATCTCGCGGAAGCGCATAATCTTGTAAATTTTTTTTCAAATCGGACGGTAACTTTTCGTGAAAAATTTTTTTGAAAATACTCGTTTTTTTGCCCTAATACTAATACACAAAAAAGTAATTCCTTAATTTTTTTGCGAAAAAAAGAAGTTAGGGGGATGAGATTTTTTTGAGATAGGTGAAGTAGATAAGAATAAATGAAACCGGATGATTGGGGCCGTGGGCCAATTAGGGGAGGTGAGGGAGGTAGGGAAAGGGAAATTATTCAACCCTCTCGAACTTTTTTCCCTGTAGTGCGATTTTCCAAAACCAAAATGGAATTTGTTTGTTATTACGCCTAATATTTGACTGAATATTTTTTAATTTTTTTTTCAAATAAACAAACTTGTGGGACGGGAAAAATCTTTTGCATTTTTTTTAAATGCTTTTTTGAGTACGAAGGAAAGGGCTCAGAAGAGAATTTTTTTTACAGGTAAGCGAGATTTAATTTAAAAAAAAATTATCGCAACCCAAGCAATAGGAAGGGAGGGAGGGGGCATAATGCGTTTACGGGAATAAAGGGTTAAGGAAAAGAGATAGGGACTTCGGTGCTTAATATTTGGATATATAAGTCTTTTTTCCATCTTAATATTTTATCAGTCTACCCTCCATCAAATATTAAACTTATTATAAATAATTATTTAACACGGTCACGAGTTTTCGCGGCGCATTTCTCTAGTTTTAGGTGTTTATTGGACATATATAACAATTATTTTTGCGCTTAACTCGCTCTAACTCAAAAACCGCACAATGGATTACTCTCAAATTTGTATCGTGTTATCACTATATATTTGTTAACATAATGTGTTAATATGTAGGTCAAATTTTAATAAGTGTAGAAAGCATTATTTTTTTTTAAGGCTATGTCGAAAATTTAAATTCTCAAATGTAACATGCAGGAAACTTTTTTATCTTTCGAAATAGATACCAAGTGTATCGAGAAGTAACGAAGATAAAAGATGGAGGTAACTTTTTTATTTGAAACTCTTTTTTCTAGAATTAGCAGTTTTCTCATTTGCAAATTTCTCTAAAACTGCTAAGTTTCAAATAAAAAAGTTACGTCCGTCTTTTATCTTCGTTACTTCTCGATACACTTAGAAAAAAAAGTAATGATTTCTACACTTATTAAAATTTGACCTACATATTAACACATTATGTTAACAAATATATAGTGATAACACGATAAAAATTTGAGAATAATCCATTGTGTCGTTTTTGAGTTAGAGCGTTAAGCGGAAAAATAATTGTTATATAATATATCCAATACACACCTAAAACTAGAGAAATGCGCCGCAAAAACTCGTGACGGTGTTAAATAATTATTTATAATAAGTTTGATATTTGATGGAGGATAGACTGATAAAATATTAAGATGTAAAAAAGATTTATATATCCGAATATTAAGCTCAGAAGTCCCTATCCCTTTTCCTTAACCTTTTATTCTCGCCCACGCATTATGCCGCCTCCCTCCCTTCCTATTGCTTGGATTGCGATAATTTTTTTTTAAATTAAAGATAAAAAAAGATATCGCTTACCTGTAAAAAAATGTCTCTTCTGAGCTTTTTCCTTCGTACTCAAAAACGTATTTAAAAAAAAATGCAAAAGTTTTCCCCTCCCACAAGTTTGTTTATTTGAAAAAAATAAAAAAAAAATTATTCAGTTAAATATTAGACTTATTAACGAACAAATTCCATTTTGGTTTTTGAAAATCGCACGACAGGGAAAAAGTTCGAGGGGGTTGAATAATTTTTTTTCCTACCTCCCTTCCCTCCCCTAATTGGCCCACCACCCCAGTCCTCCGGCTCCATCAATTCTTATCTATTTCACCTACCTCAAAAAAATGTCATCCCCCTAACTTCTTTTTTTCGTAAAAAAATTAAGGAATTACTTTTTTGTGTATTAGTGTTAGGGCAAAAAAATAAATATTTTCAAAAAAAATTTTTCACGAAAAGTTACCGTCCCATTTGAAAAAAGATTATGCGCCTCCGCGAGATCTTCAATTTTTAATTTTACTTTTTTTTCGTCAGGTCAATAATAACAAAATTATAGTGGATAAACTTGTTTTTGAGAATTTTAAATGCGAATTCCTCCGCCACCCCGTGTGATTAAGCTGAACTAAGTTGATAACATGATAAAAGAGAACGCGTGTAACCGAACTGTCAAAAATTTTTTTTTAAAAAGTTGGTTTTAAAACTCCTCTTTTCCTTGCAGATCCGCTCCAGTATCGATAAAGTTACGAAATATGAAATTTATCATCTATTATAGTCAAACATCTGTTATTTTTATAATTATTTATTAAACAACTTCATATAATAGGATCCTCCTCACGAAACACTAAATTATAATATGCATGAAGTGAAAAAAATTACAAAAAATTATTTTGTAAAATCCAGGCCTTTGAGGAACATAAATTTAAAGAAAAGAAATAATTTCTGCCTCTCATACATTAACACGATCGCTGTCCAGTAACCATATATGGGTCATGCCTTATGTTTTCCGCAAGTCCTGTACCACATAATTGGCTCACGTTTAGGTTCTATGCCATCTTGGATTATAAGACGGACTTTCGACAAATAGGCAGGTTATCTACAAGGACTCCTTTGTATAATAAGGTTACTATACAAAACATACCCATGAACCAAAGGGGCATGTACTTATATTAAACCATTGGTTACTACATATCTCATTGGATTCCATGCAGGTAATTTTTTAATTACAGAGTCCCATGACCCAAATATGGCATATGGTTTTTTATACGGGAACTCCTTGCTATGGTTTATGGCTGACCACTGGGACAGCGAACGTGTTAAACTTGCCGCTAACGGAGTTAATAAATAAGATTATTTCACTCATTAACGCTATAGCCAATGAGAGCCCGTTTTTTTCACAATATTGCACCAATCAAATGTCATTATTAGTGGTAATTCAAGCTAGATCGGCTTTTGACAGTACCAACATGCAAAATTTATCGCTCTAATTTTTTATGTCGCTGCAGCGGCAAATACTGCGGTCATTTTTTGACGTTTTGTTTCGTGAAATATTTTCGGCAAATAGGGCAACTCGCGCTTTTAAATTTTATCTATAAATATCTTCTCTAGCTTATTACTGATTAACTTACCTTGTAAATTGTAATATTGTATTATGTACTAGCAAACATAAACACACCACATATATAGTAAACAATCGTCAGTTCCAAAGAGAAGCCTGTCTGAAATATATAGGCTATAACCCTTGCCTATCTGTAACTATTTCAATTTGCCTACTTTTCAATCAGGTAATAATAATATACAAAGATTGTACTTAATATACCTAGCTCATAATACAGGAACAAGTCAAGCACAGCTTTCAATAGCTCAATAACGTAGTTACAAAGTTAAGCAAATCATTTATTATAAATGTCAAGTAAACACATTCGCTCTGGAAACAAACTAAAAATTTACCTACTTACATACGGTAATCTATCAAAAAGTAACTAGTTGAATCAAAGCTGTGCAATATTTTAATTTGTGTTATTTAAAATTCACTCTGCCTAACGAAGCAAACCTCAACATAATTTGTAAACTTCGTAAGTTAAAAATAAGGATTAAATACGTAAATATGAATCAATGAACAATTATTATGGAATATAACTCTAGTAGCGGTAGCGCTAGATGGTGCTCTCTATGTCAATCTCGGAACCATTAGTGTCTTGTAATAAATAAGCGGGACATCGGGAATAAAGTAGTGCTCGCAGATTAAAGATGTAGTGCTCTCTCTATCGTTCCTCGTCATATTGCTCCTCAGAAACGCCTGAAAGGTGTTAAGCCAGTCTATATATTATAATATCTAAAGTTTCAACTCGTTTTATTTACTAGGTGCCATAGAAACGTCACTAGATTATTTTAAAATATAGCGAATCTCCGTTGTTTCTACTGCGTTTGTTTCAGATTTGCTGTTTTGACAATTTGAGCTGGTTTGGAAATATTTCTGTATATCAAATTAATAAGGAAATTGAAAATAAAGGTCAGTAAACTCTAAAAAGTGACAAGAAAACGTCTGAAGGCAATTAATGAGAAGACATAATATTGAAGATATACTTAATGAATTATTTATTCGTGAAATATTCTCCTCAAATACCACTCGTGCTTTAAATTTTATCTAAACATTTTTTCTCAAGCTAAGTTGCCTCTAGTTAATATAACTCGTGCAAATTGGCAGTTTATTATCAAAGATTAAATCCCTCCCACTAAAGCGGTCGGGATTTAATCAGATAATAAACTGCCAATTTGCACTCTTTATATTACCAGGCAACACGCTTTCGAAAAAATTTTCGATAAAATTTTAAGCACTAGTGATATTATATACGATTAAAATTTTGTTGAGCAAACATTAAAGCTTGAATGGTGTAATTTCAAATGTTCTGTCGGATTTTTTATAATAATAACAGTTTACTTATTGTTTTCATGAAATTTGAGAAAAAGGTCGGAGTCGAAAATATTATGTGCAAAATTTGCCACATTTTTAACAGCTGTAACTTTTACAATTTTTTTTTATTACCAGGATCCTCTTGCTGAAGGTCTCTTCTTTCGACGTCTATATTTGTTGTTATTATTTTTTATTCTTTAAGTGGGACTAGTAAGATGCACGTGCTCCGCTACAGGGATCGTTATAAATTATAAGTTAATTCAAATTTTGGATGCCATATTGGAGCCGCCAATTTGAATTTTTGAAGTTATTGTATTTTTTGGGATTCGTGAATGTATTTCATACCTTCATACCAAATTTCAAGTTCCTAACTCGTCGGGAAATACCAAAACAATAAGTATATACATGGTTACACTCTACTTTTATATAAAACAATGTAACAAAGTTTTTACCTCTATTTATCTGTCCTGTCTATGAATTGTTTGGATACTTATCGATGAGCTAGGAATTTAAAATTTGACATGGAGGTAGTGCATATTTTTTAGACCTGCAGAAAATTTCAAAAAGTGAAAAATTCAAATTGGCGGCTCAAATATTGATACCAATATGTAAATATACAGCAAGCATAGAAAACAATACCTACATTAAAATGAAATCGCTGCCAAAATGGTAAGAGCTGTAAAAAAACTATAGGGACAAAGTTGTAGAGAATTAAATTTGACATAAAAAAGTGAGTGGAGGCATATACAGTGTGACCCATTTCAAGTGGAAACACCTTCGTAACTCAGTTATTTGTCATCCAATTTCAACCAAATTTGAATCGGTATCTGTTATGTACATTATATGCTTGTATTGAATACATATTTGTTTATTACGACTGGGTTTAATTCATATTAATTAACCACCCTTAAGTTAATACAGAATATCCTTTTTGAGCAAAACAAGACTTATTTCAGTCATTGGCGTGCATTTTTATTAAGAAAAAAAGGGTCCCTTTTTCGATAAGTTATATTAGGCTTTTTTTTATTGAAAAACTGATACAATATTATTGATTAGCATGCTGTAGAACCGCTATATCCAGAATTTAACATTTTGATGTTTGACTTTCGAATTACGGACCAATTAAAATTACCTATTTTAAACATTAAATAATCAATAAATTGGTAACGAAATTTTTATCGAAAAAAAGTTATTCTTTAGATTGTTCGTCTAGTGGTCTCAAAGACATCGGACGCTTTTAAGATCGGTCCCAGTAATTCGCATGAAATCCTGATTAAAAGCCAGCACAATAGGACGAAATTACGCTGAAGAGATAAGTGAAAAATTCTACGCAAAGTGATATAAAATAACATTACAACAGTTAAGTTATATAACCAATATTTAAATAATGTGGTTGATTAGAATATCTCAGTGCATAAGTGAAAAGTGGAGAATAATCCGAGTACCTCCAGGAAACCATAAATCAATCAGCAGAGCAGGCTAAGGCTAAGATAAGTCTACACTCGACTATACTACTTTACTTAAATTTATACGTATATGCTTTAAATGCTTGATAGTTCCTAGACAATAAATTAAAATCAGGGCATTAAATATTTTTCTTTCAACAAAAATATTCATACCAAACTATTGAGTAAACCAGTGGCGTACTATTAGGTCTATAATACAAATAATAATTAATAGCCAAAACCGAATTTCTTTCAGTCAATCAAGAGAATTACGCACGATATAATAATGATGATAATAATAACCCGAAATAAGCAGTAATGCATCGCTATTAAAGTGTGATTATACAGATTTCCTGTGTGAACTTTCAGGTGTGTTTTTTCATAATTACTAAAAATATACAAACAAATTTAATCAAAACTGAACATGTAATGATCAGTGGCGCACTACTCTTAAGGTATATCTAAAGTATATCTAGCTTTCAGGTGAGATTCTCATAATTGCTAAACGAGTTTAATTCGGATTAGATTAGAAATAATCAATGGGGTACTGTCGGTATGTAGCGTCAAGACTGAATTCTTATGGCATCTTAATGTAGGTATGCGTGATACAGGTTTCTCTCAGGAAAATGGTTTCCAAGAAAATACACACAGAGCAATCTTGATACCTAGAGCAGCGGAAACTGAACTCAATAAGGCGGGCAAGGAGATGACTCAGAGTGTTCTGTCACCAATGGATACCCATAAAAGCTTGTAAAAGTTAAATAAAAAGTGACAACGTATAGAATTTATATTTAAGTTTGTATTAGTGAATGTGTTTGTAAAATAATTTATACCTCGGAATATTTTCAGCTTGATAAGAAATATTAATTAGTGTTTAATTAGGTACACAAACCAAAACTTTCCACAGTGCTTCCCTCTAACGCAGTAAATCATAGTGTATATATATAATGCAGTGAAACCGTGTACCTGGAGACTTCAATGCACATATACGCCACACATGGCCTAACGAACATGGAAACGCGCTGAAGAACTTAGCATAAAAGTTTTACTTAAGAGTATAATCTGCGGTCAGTGAAATGAAGAAACGAATTATTCGGCTTATTTTTGAAGATAGAAACTTCAAATTTTGTACGTATGTATTAAAATATATATTCTAGTTCGTCACGTTTTTATTTTTTTGTTTTAGTCAAAAACACGTGATCAACGAAAAAATGGACGTCGAAAAATTGGAATTTACAAAAAACGAAATCGTGACGACCTAGATAGTCCATAATTAATTACGTGGATAAAATATAACCTCTTGTTTTTCAAACATAGATTCAATAAATAGTTTCCAATTTTGCCGTCAATAGATGGCACTCGCCTCGGCATTCGCATAGCTTAACACGCTCTCAGACTTTAGGGAGGAACTTGTTGTCATGGAGACCTGACGCGAATGAATGCTTGCCAGGGAAGCATTTAGGAGTTCTGGTAATATCTTAAATTTATTTATAAATTATTTTATCTTACAGGAATGACTTAATAGATGAAATTCTTGAAAATGTTAATACATAAATAAAAGGTGCCAAATAGAGAGGACCGTTTTGTATAAACACTCCTACAAATTTTATTATGAAAATTTGAATGCGGTTTTTAGTTAGGTCAGAAATCAATTTATTCGAAATTATTACCAAGCAAAATGTACAGGGTGTCCCAGTCAACGCGCTATGCTGGGTTTTCTCGGTAGTTTCTGAGATAAGTTTATGGTTCAAAATCCAATCTGACGTAGGTTTTCCGAGGAATCTCATACTGCTAAGATATTTAGGAATCCAAAATGACGGACGAATTTCGTCATCTACGATCCTATTCGACTGAAAATCGATATCTGGGGGTTTTCGGGGATGCGGTTTACGAATTTTTGGTCAAAATTTAGGAATCCAAGATGGCGGACGAATTTCGTCATCTATGGACCTATTCGACTGAAAATCGATATCTGGGGGTTTTCGGGGATGCGGGTTATGAATTTTTGATCAAAATTTAGGACTCCAAGATGGCGGACGAATTTCGTCATCTATGGTCCTATTTGACTAAAAATCGATATCGGAGGGTTTTCGGGGATGCGGGTTACGAATTTTTGGTCAAAATTTAGGAATCTAAGATGGCGGACGAATTTCGCGATCTATAGTCCTATTCGACTGAAAATCGATATCTGGGGGTTTTCGGGGATGCGGGTTACGAATTTTTGATCAAAATTTAGGACTCCAAGATGGCGGACGAATTATAACTATATTTTGACCCCCTTTATTTATGTTATTATTGGAGACAAAAAAAAGTTTCGTATAAGAGTTGTAAGGTTGTATACATATTTTTTTAAATGCAATTAAAAAACAATTGCTTGGATATGTCACGTGATATAACAATGAAGGTTGCTTTTTAAATGAAAAACCCTGTATATTTTTACATATTCTTTTAGATCCTTTATCCCCGATTTCAAACATATAAGGATCTAGCTGTAATATTTTTTGATATATCGGACATTAAATATGCTCCAAACATGCATATAGGTATTTTAGGGTTTCTGACGGAGCGCAGTCAGTGGCGGATTTAGGGGGGGGGGGGGGCTATAGGGTAAAATCCAAGCGCGGCAATTTTTTTGAAAAACACCAAAGACATAAAAACAAAAAATTATTATTATTAATATGTTCTATCAGAACATGTTTAATTTATTTGAGAACGTGTTTTTTATAATAACTAGACTAAAGTTCCTTATTATAGTCAACAGTACAGGATGGGTGTGCAAACGTTAAAACCTCATTTAACTTCTTTATTTTTGGAGTTACGTAAATACGTTCAAAAATAAAAGTTATGAGATATCACATGTATTTTCCAAACATCATTTCAGCAAAACAATTCAAACAAGTCGAATTTCGGAGATATGAGCTTTACCTTGGTTTTACTTCCACATCCAGTGGAAGTATAGTAACGCCAAAAAAAATTTTTTTAAATTTTTATTGTTCAAATAGGCTCAGAATGTCATGAAACGTCGAGATTTTAAGTTTGAGCGAAAAAAAAATTTCTGTCTGTCGGTCTGTAACTTTTTTGTGCGCACGTTTACTCTGTAACCGTTTAAGATATTGACTTGAAATTTGGTACACAAATGTACTTTAACGAGATCTGGAACTAGATTATATTTTCATTTTGTTCCGTCAGAGGGTTGGGGGGTAAATTGAGGTAAATTTGAGGTAACCAGTTAAATCAAGCAGCTAAGAGTCCAGAAAATTGGTATTTAGTATATACAAGAGAAGCTAAGGTCTCAAGAAATGTTTGGCATTAGCCACCCCCACCCCATTACTAAATTTTTTCGTTGTGAATGAGTTGGATCGAAAATCTGGATGCGGAAGTAGTGATTCCTTGGGCAGCGGTTTTTTTAAATAGAACACCCCCATATATTTTTACACCATTTGAAAGGCCATAGAAAAATCTTTTCAATGATATATGACCCAGTATTTTTCTTAAAAACTATAGTAGGTATTAAGTTTTATATTTTCTTACATTAAGTCATGGTAGTCCGAAAAATATATACAGTCTGTTTCACTTTTTAAATTTTTTTTTCGATTTGAATCTAATTTTACTTATGGAACAAATTAGGATCTACTTATTACCAGAAAAAAATTCACGTCCTACAAATGCAAAGCCACCTGCGGTACCAAAATATGCGGATAAAATCAAAAAATCATATTAGGCATATTTTTATTGGAAAATTTTGTTAATGAAAGAATTGTTCAGAAACCTTAAGTCCAAAATTTAATCAAAAAAAAATATATAAATTTTTATTAAAATAATGTCCAAGTCCGAAAATATCATTTGAATGGGTTTTTTCGTTTAGAAAACTGTACTATGATAATTTTGTTTGAAATTAAACCCAAGCTGCCAGGTAGTTGTAAAACAGTTTTTTTTTTAAATACCTAATTATTTTCAAAATTTTTTAAATTTCAAGTTTTTCATTTTTTAATTTTGATTAAATTTTGGCCATTTTGGACAATTCTGAACAAGTTTTATTAACAAAATTTTCCGATAAAAAAATGCCTAATATGATTTTCCCATTTTCTCCACATATTTTTGTACCGCAGGTGGCTTTGGTACCGTAGGAGGCGAATGTTTTTCTGATCATAAGTAGATACTAGTTTGTTCTATACTTAAGTAAAATGCGATTCAAATCGGAAAAAAAATAAAGTTATTGGGGTGTTACCATTTCAAGTGAAACACACTGTATCAATTATTGAAATTCTCCATTTTATTTAAAATAAAGTGAAATTAGACAGAACTAACATATTGTTTATTTTAATTTACATACTTTTGTTTTCCATGGCTAATTTGATAAATTGTAAATTTATAGTAAATTAGACAAAATTTGTTTAAGATAAGTACCATGTATTATATTATAAATACAAAGCTTTTTTTATGGCGTTTCAAATGGTACATATATGGAGTGTTCCTTTAAAAAAAAGCAAAGTAAAGTTCATATCTCCGAAATGCGACTTTCAATAGGCATGTCCACAAAATTTTAATTTCAATTGGGAATGGTAGAATTATCGATATTGTACACTAATTTAACAATAAAAAAAACCGCTGCCCAACTTCCACATCCAGATTTTCTATCCAAGTCACTCACAACGAAAAAATGTTGTATGTGGAAATAATTGTTTAATAATATAATATTTGAAATTCTCTACCTCAAAAACCCATAAAACGATACCCCACATCGGTAATAGGGTGAGGGTGGTGATAGAGGGTGGTAGTGGGGGTGGATAAGGTAAAAAAATATTTTGAGGTTTCTAGTTCTTGTACACACACTAAATTAATTTTTTTTTCATCCCCTTTAATAATGGGGTGGGGGCTAATGCCAAAATTTTTTTTGAGACCTTAGCTTCTCTTGTATATAGTAAATACCAATTTTATGAACTCTTACCTGCTTGATTTACCTATTTACCCCAAATTTACCCCAATTTACCCCCAACTCTTCGACGGAACAAGATGAAAATATAATCTAGTTCTAGATCTCGTTAAAGTACATAAGTGTACTAAATTTCAAGTCAGTATCTCAAACGGTTCCAGAGTAAACGTGCGCACAAAAAAAAGTTAGACCGACAGACAGACAGAATTTTTTTTGCTCAAACTTAAAATCTCGACGTTTCATGACATTCTAAGCCTATTTGAACAATAAAAATTTTTAAAAAATTTTTTTGTCGTTACTATACTTCCACTGGATGTTGAAGTAATATATGTATCCTTATTTTGCCAGTTATTCGTAATAGGCATCACCCCAACATAACGAGGATTTTTGGTAATTTTTCAATAAAAATTCTTGGCCTATGAAGTAAAAAAATATTTTGAGGTTTTTGGTTCTTGTACATACACTAAATCACACTTTTTTTCGTCCCCTTAAAAAGTGGGGTAGGGGTGGTAATGGGGGTAGCTAATGTCAAAAATTTTTTCGAGACCCTAGCTTCTCTTATATATACTAAATACCAATTTTACGGACTCTTACCTGCTTGATTTACCTGTTTACCTCCCCATTTACCCCAATTTACAACCCAACCCTTCGATGGAATAAGATGAAAATATAATCTAGTTCCAGATCCCGTTAAAGTACATAAGTGTACCAAATTTCAAGTCAATATCTTAAACGGTTCCAGAGTAATCGTGCGCACAAAAAAGTTAGACAGACAGGCAGAATTTTTTTTTCGCTCAAACTTAAAATGTCGACCTTTCATGACAGTCTAAGCCTATTTGAACAATAAAAATTTTCAAAAATTTTTTTGTTACTATACTACCACTGGATGTGGAAGTAATCAATATTCTATTTTCAAGAAAAAGAACGCCATTGCCATGTAAACCGGAAGTGATATTTAAAATTTACATGCCTTTTTTTACTTTCCTTTAATGCTTTAATAGTCAATTAAGAACATAAATAATCCGATCAATTCTTCTTTGATGTTCAATTATATGTTTCTTAGCGGCATAGATTCCCCGAAAAAAAAAAAAAAAATACTTATCTCAAAAACTACCGAGAAAATCGGACATAACACGTTAACTAGGACACCCTGTACACTGTAAGTATACATTATGTACCTACAGATAGTTTTTTCTTTTAATTAAAAACCACTGCCTAAGGAATCACTACAACCGCATTCAGTTTTCCTACTCTAATTACTTTAAATAAAAATTCTTGTGCACCCAACGCGAAATTCGACTCTGTACGACAGAAATATGTTTGAACTATTTCTCTTATATATTACACAATATGTTATTCTCCGCCTTTTTACTTGGTCGGCATATTTCATTGATCAAAGGTGCACGCCCACCCGTATATACCTTTTTCATATATATCAATGAAAATATGTTTTGTCTTAACGCAGATTATCCTCTTAACAATAAGAAATAGATGGAGGAAAAGTCCAACATGCATTGACACCTGGAGTAATGGAAGCTCAATCGCACAAATAGACCATATCCTGGTAAGCAGAGAGATAGGGGAAAGGATCAAGAGGGTTGAAGCAAAAGGGATAGCAGAAAACCTACTAAAGAAAACGCTAACACTGAACAGCAGCAAATTAAAAATAGGGAGACCAGGTTACACGTGGAAAACAACAATCGAGAGGATCATAAACAAACTGGGAAAGAAAGGCGAGGGAAAAAATGAAAAAACCATGCGTCATGTGGCTCTCGCTGCTGACAACAAACATGACCCAAATCCAACCCAGCATCGAAAATCGAGGAATCAGACGACTCAGAAAAAGAAGATTCTAAGAAGCAGAAACATAAAAAGAGGAGCATAAACAGTAATAAACACTCCATATCAAGACACAACACATATTTCACACGAAGATTCAGAAGAGGCAGACACCCAGAACAAGAAACACAAAAAAGGGAGCTTAAACGCTCCCTCGCGACACAATGCGGTAACGCATCTCACAAATACCTACACCTCCCATTTTCCTTTACCATGTGTCATGTGGCTCTCGCTGCTGGCAACAAGCATGACCTTAGTCCAATCCAGCGTGGACGTAGCAGGCCCAGCTGTATAACCCTGGGAGTGGCAGCAATACCTACCGCACGCTGGTAAATCAATCAATCAATCAATCAAAAGTTATCCTTCATTAAACTCTTCGCAAAAATGAAGAGTACATTGCATTTGATCGGCACGTTTCTAAATCAGTAAACATCGCTCGTAGAGAAAAAATTTTATGTTAGTGAACGAATTCTGAACAACTTTCAAAATGTCCGTGTGTCCGTCCGTCCGTCGCGTTTCTTGTAAGCACGATAACTTAAGAAAGAAAAGTCCGATTGTATTGAAATTTGGAAAGTAAGTTAACATTAGCTAGGGGAAGAACCCTACTGTTTTTGAAAAAAAAATCAATCAGTAAATAAAAAAGTTATTAATCATTTAAATTAAAAAATATATATTTTCTTAATTTTTGTTATTTGTACTTAAATAGAAATGTTGCGAAATTTTATTCTCCATAATTTTTTTTTTTTTTTGTTTAAACATTTTACTAATACAAATATTTCATAATATATCTAATTAATTTAAATATAATACTGGAATGATATATACTACCGATATTTTCAATTATTGTAGTGATGTGTGATGGCCCAATGACTAAAGTCTTGTTTTGCAATCTTGTTTTGCAATGCGAAAACTTCGAGTTCTCGAACACAAATTTTTGCGCCTCATTTCTGATTCCGGCAGATACACCTCCCTCAGAGATCTATACGCACGATGTCACGACATAACCCCACTAGCGGACTACGTCCAAGAAATCTCCCAGAAATTCTACACCTTCAAGCTGGGCGTTAGTCCGCTAACCAGCAACATAACTCAAATCAGAATGCATAATGCCCCATTCCAGATCAAACACCCCCTACCATACCAGGCGTTGCCTATCTTCCGGCAACCTTTTCCCTAGCCATACTTTCCTATACCACAACCTACCATTCCCCCACCTTTGATCTTTCCTCAACTTTATCTTTCCAATCCTCTCTATTCTCTTTCTGTATGTTCTATTTTTGTTCTTTTTTTTATTATTTTTGTTCTTTTTGTCACCAAAAATTCCATTTTGGCCGATAAACCTTTAATAATTCAAACATTTTAAACCCTATTCTCTTTCCACCACATATTCCTGGCGTCAGGGAGACCACCAGGTCGGCAGTTTTCGTACGGGTTTTTTTCGTTTAGCTTTTCACCCGAGTCAACAGCCAAAATTTATTCAGTGTTACAACCAGCAACTAGTTCTAAGTTTTATATTCATTAGTTTTAGGCCTTTGTGGGCAGCATTATTTTCAAACATATTATTAATTTTAAATCCACGCTAGGTGGGTAGGAATTTTAATTGTTCCTTTTTTTGTCATTGTTGCCAAGCCGAGCCGAACCTACCCCGCTCAGCCCTACAATCACCACGGCGCTGCGCACCGTGGTTGTCTGGCTGGCTCCGAGGCAGGTTTCGGGGAGGCGCTATGTATATATGAACAATAATAAATTTTATTTGCTTGCTATTTGCTTGCTTGCAATCTAAAGGTCTTGTGTTCGAATCCCTGACAGGGTGGTTTTTTTTCGATTTTTTTTTCATATATTTTTTTTCACAACAAAGTTGGTATCACAAAATTTAGAATGTCCAAAAACTAATATTATTTACAAGAAAACTGCGAAGAGTATCCTATAGAATGTGTAACAAGCTCAGTAAATCGGCGAAGAGTTATAATACTTCCACTAGTTTTCTCTTTAAATTCACTTTTTCTACTATCACATATCATCGAAACTTTCAAATTTCGAAGGCCAAGAATTTTCATTGAAAAATTGCTACAAATTTTGGGTCATCAGACCTGTAAATTATTCGGCCATTAAGGATTACCGAATTTGAAAGTATCGATGATATGAGGTGGTAGAAAAAATGAATTTAAAGAGGAAATAAAGAATAACTTTCTTTCTAAAAAAAAAATCGTTACCAATTTATTGATTATTTGATGTTTAAAATTTTAAGTGGGCCGTAATTAGAAAACCATAAATCAAAATGTTGTTAAATTCAAAATATGGGCGTTCTACGGCGCTGATCAATAATATTGCATTAGTTTTTCAACAAAAAAATGCCTAATATAATTTCTCGAAAAATCGAACCTTTTTTTCTTAATAAAAATGCACGCCATTGACTGAAATAAGTTTTGTTTTACTCAAAAAGGATATAGTAAAGATCTTTGATACTGATCCTAATTTGGTTTAAATTGGATGACCAATAACTGAGTTACAAAGATGTTTCCACTTGAAACGGGTCACACTGTACGTATTTTTACTGAATTGGAAAAATATGAGTTTAAATTTGATGAATCTGTATGATGCCATATTTGACACTCTACCTTTGCATGTTCTGTAAGAGAGAATTTTTTGTAGAAAATTTAATTCTCTATAACTTTACTTTCACATTTTTTTCATACCATTACCATTTTGTCAGCATTCTCATTTTAATGTGTGTAGTGTAAGAAGTGCAATTTATTCACTATTTTTTTGCGATATTTGCATGATTTTCAAGTTTAAGTCGGCAATTTTGAATCCATCCTTTTCAGTTTTCCACTTATATTATCAACATCTTAATCGGTGGTCTCGAAAACCCTTCTGGCTGCTGGTTTCCGGGTCTTCTTCCGCGTAGACTTGGTTGAGTGCTTGACGTTTCGACCATCTTGTCGTGGTCTTCTTCTGAAGCGCTTCAGAAGAAGACCACGACAAGATGGTCGAAACGTCAAGCACTCAACCAAGTCTACGCGGAAGAAGACCCGGAAACCAGCAGCCAGATCACCAGCTCCGCGAAAGCCTTAGCACTAAGATCGAAAACCCTTGTATGATTTCTTTCGTAATTTTATCATGTTATATCAGCTGTAGAATATTTTGTGATAAAATATTGATTTTTTGGATTTTACTCAAAAAAAACATTATTTGCACACTTTTTTAATGGGTAAACTTTTAAATTGGTCAGTTGTAAAGTACGCTTCAAAAGGTTTCATTCAAATTCAAAGTATTTCCATAATAACGCACTTTTTTTAATCTAAATGCATTGGACTCTTAATGTTCAAAACATTTGTTCGAACATGAGTATACGATAGTTTCAATAGGTACCTTGCACATTTTCTTATTTTTGTGTACTTAATCAAAAACATACCTCTGGCGATAATCCTATATGACGGATATGCTCCAAATTCTATAGGGAATATTCTTCCATACTACTTTATGTTCCAAATCTGAAATAAAAATGTTAAATCTAACAGGTGTTATTGTGTTTACTATAAGCGGTCTACAGACATGCACACATTACATGCACCTACGTCCTACACATACACACAAATACTTTTTATTCGATATTTCCGCTCAATGTATTAAGAAATAGATTTATGCATATTTTTATCCTACAATGAATATTAATATAAAAAATCTCATCCGGTTATAATGTAAATTCTCGCCTTCCTAAAACGTCTGTATTTCTGCATCGATATAGCGTGGTAAAAATAAATTATGTACTGAAGTGATATCTAGTAGTTTGTTGATACATTGTCACCACAAGGACATTACTTATCGAAGACACAACTAGAACTTATTACATAATTTATCAGTATAATACTGCACTTTAAAGTTTGAACAGCAATTAGTCCCAATTTAACTCTGAAAACTGATCCTAAACAAAGCTCTGCTTCAATACTTCGTTTACGGTGTTACGATGTTCCCGAGTTCTGTATTTATTTTAACAAATACTGAAGTGTTTTATAAAGTGTAAACAAATGCCTAAGGTGGATTTATACATTTTATAAATTTAGGCTTTATCTCGTTTATGGCCCAGTGTACATCGGCAAGACTTTTCAGTAGATCTTCAAGAAACATTTTTAGGGATTTTATCTTTCCGTTTCCCTTAAAGGCGCTGACCGAGTCGCATGCAGTAAATGAATGAAGAAGGCCCAGTAATGCCGAATATTTTTGAGGTCCGTACTCCTCTGCTAATGCGAATATGTTAATAAGCCTTCTTTTATTTCCAAATCTGATATCAGAGTAATTGACATTTTTTAAATTTTATTGGAATGAGCCAGCAGAATCCAAAAGATGTCACTATCAACATTTTTAACCCTAGTCTGTTACCGTTTTCGAGATAAATGTCTGCAAATTATAATATTATTATTATTATTAATTTTTTTCAGTTTATTTTATTTTTTGTTATGTTAATAATATAAAGTTACATTATACACCTTACAATAATTGTCTAAGTTATTTCCTCTAAATGATTTACCGATATACGAATTTCCATGTTTTCGTAATTTTGGACTCATTTATCTGGAAAATTGTAACTCCTATCAAAATATTGTGTAGGAACAAAATTGTAGAAAATTTAATGCTTGTTGTTTTTTGTGAAAAAAGTTTTTGTCCATCTTTTTTAATTTTTGTGTTAAATGACAAAGACAATATTGGCAAGTTTTTTTTAACATATGTCTGCCATTTTGAAAGTACGGTCAGTTTTTTTTGTCTAAAATTGATCCTTAGGCTTTCATCTTTATGAAAAACATTGTCCCCAAGGATCGGGGAGGGGAGGGGGTGTACATACAGCTAGGGAAGGCTCCCCGACTAAGATACTTAATACATAACAAAAAATCGGCAACTGCTGGAAGGATTTCAAATATTACATTATTAAAGTTCCATAAACAATTATTTCCACATACAAAATGTTTTCGTTGTGAGTGACTTGGATAGAGAATCTGGATGTGGAAGTAGTGATTCCTTGGGCAGCGGTTTTTTTCTATAAATCTGAACCTATTTTTGGATCATTAGCCAAGTTTCAGATTTTTGGCCAAATTTTCGGGTCTCCTGCCTCACTGTGCGACGGTGAAACTATATTTCATAATTTCTAGGGACCTTTGATGAAGAAGGCTCCATTTTTTTTTTAAATCGTTTTTTTCAATACGCGCTATATATTTACAGAAATAATAACAAATATACATTGTACTTGAAATTAGCTTCTACAAACGATGACTTTATTTTACTTCTAAGCGCTTTTTGCTTTTTAAATTAAGTGTGTATTTATTCAAATGTTTTTCGCCAGAAAGATGAAGAAGCTTTTTATGTAAATATTTACATTCTAAATATTAAAAAATCTCTTGGTAAATATAGCAGGAAACATTGGATACGGTGGAATGGAAAAATGTAAACGAGGAAAAAATAATATCTCTTTAATTAAGAGGTTTTTAAATTTAACGTTCAGAGGCTGTCTTGATATTCTAGTTGTGGTGGTAAAAATGATACGAGTAATCTAAAATTGTCGAGTTTAAGTTCACAGTGAGAAAATAAAGGACCAGTATTATGATTCGTGTTTCTTAAAGTGTTTTCTTAACCGCCTCTCAAGTCACCGATATAATTTCTTGAAAATCTAAGATTTCAATTTGAAAGTTCCCGGAACGAAATTTTAATAAAATGAAAGTTTTCAATTAATATTGGAATATTTGAATATTTGAAAGTTTCCAAAATTCCGGGAAAGATTCTTTTGAGAACTTTCGGAATATTCAAATATTTTACTGAAAACTTTCATTTTTATCAAAATTTCGTACTGGAAACTTTCAAATTGAAAGTTTCCTTTCCCTCTCTGGTACATACACCACTATATTTCAGGTGGAGCTAGTAGGAATATTGAAAGTGATGGCAAAAACACCAATGAGAGTGGCCCCGCTTGCCCTGAACAATTTTAGTCAAACTGAGGACTGGTTCTACAAATCAGGGGGAGAAGTACTCTCTCAGTACAACAGTGTCTAACTATGCTGGGTGAAAATACACGATGGCATTCTAGGAAACGAGGAAAAAAGATTTCCCAGCCCTTAAAGCCTCTGAAAGCGGATATACTATCCGGAACCTACAATGACGCTTTTGGATTCAGTTCAAAGTTATCTAATAAAGAACTGTGCGCCTTGTAAACTGTTGAAGAAGTCTAAGCAAACATAGCAAAATGCTTTGGCTAGATGTAAGATTCCCAACAGAACACTGCACTGCACACTAAATAAACATCTTCACGTGGCAACTCCAAGTGCAGATGATGTAGTCTAGAAGACAAGGTTGCCCAGCATATGTTGTGTCACTCAGCAAAGAAAGAATCCGTACACTAAAATTTATGTTTCTTCTTTACCTCTAAAAAACATGACCCTGTATATATTTTTTTGAAATTTCGATAACACAAAAAAAGAAACAACATAGCCTATTTCGCTTTTTTGTTACACCTTTGTGGTTATTTAAATACGGTGTTAAATATACAAGAATATGGATTTCAGAACGAGATTAAATGAGTCTCATGAAATAAATAATTGTGTAACTAAAATTTGCAAAAAATGTACTGAGGCTGGATGGTCTGGGTGAATTCTAATTCCGACACGTTTTAAAGATCAATTTTGGTAAAAAATGTAGCCCTAATAAGTAATCGGGTATGAATTAACAAAATATTTAATTAATCATAGTAGGCTTATTCAAAGAGACAGATAATAAAACTATTTAGGCCTAAGTAACAAGTTACTTTAATCAAGAAAATCAGCAACATTTCACACTTAATAAAAATTGGAAAACGGAACAAACTAAAACCGAAATAAATAAAATAATTTCCATCCAGGTAACAACAAACAACAAACCAATAACTAAATGTGTTTAAAAATAAAACATAATTTACACTAAGGCAAATTTTCAGAGTGGCCTCCCCCAACTTCTGTGCATTTTCTTGTGCGTTTAGTTATTGGTTTAATTACATCACCAATTGCTCGACGTATCATTACCGGATCATTTCGTATTTCGTCGTAGGTGGTAAGGATGCGCTAGTTTAATTGTTGTCTACTATCAATTTCGACGCTATAAACTGTTTTTTAAGTGGCCCCATAAATAGTAATCGCAAGGGTTACAATCAGGAGACCTTGGCGGCCATTCATGTGGGCCCCCGCGACCAATCTATTAGGATGCTCATTATTTAAGTGTTCTCTTACTTGAATGCTAAAATGTGGTGAGGCCTCATCATGCCGGAACAACATGCTTCTAATACAGATATTTTCTAACACATTCGGTAAAATGTTTTGAAGCAAATTATAGTAAATATTACCATTTAATTTTTCTTCAAAAAATTTTAGCATTCAGGTAAGAGAACACTTAAATAATGAGTATCCTAATAGATGGATTGGTTGCGGGAGTCCACATGAATGGCCGCCAGGGTCTCCTGATTGTAATCCTTGCGATTACTTTTTATGAGGCCACTTAAAAACCAGTTTATAGCATCGAAATTGATAGTAGACAACAATTAATCCAGCACATCGTTACAACCTACGACGAAATACGGAATGATCTGGCAATGATACGTCGAGCAATTGGTGACCTAATTAAACCAATAACTAAACGCACAAGAAAATGCACAGAAGTTGGGGGAGGCCACTTTGAAAATTTGCTTTAGTGTAAATTATGTTTTTGAAAAATTTCCGTTTCACCTGTAAATAACTCATTTTTGTTCAAGAACTCCAAAAAATTTACTTTCAAGAATTCCTCGTAATAATAGATCTAATATTAGCCGATTTTTACGACATTCGTCTTAAATTAAACTGAGAAATAAACCTAAATAATAATAATAAACAAGCTAAAAACGCCAATTTAGTGAGCTTTTTATATAATTGTTACACATTCTATAGGATACTCTTCACAGTTTTCTTCTAAATAATGTTAGCTTTTGAACATCCTAAATTTTGTGATACCATCTTCGTTGTGAAAAAAATTATATGAAAAAAATATCCAACCTGTGTGGGATTCGAACACACAATCTTTGGATTGCAAGGCAAAACTTTAGCCACTGCACCATCACACATTGCTACGAAAATTGATTGTCTGTGTTATATATCTTTCGGCAATTATACATATTTTAACTTATTAGATATATTTTTATGAAGTATATTATTAGTAAAATGCATAAACAGAAAAAAATATATTACGGAGATAACATTTCGCAAGATTTCTATTTAAGTATAGGCGACAAAAATTAAGAGAATATTTTTTTAAACAAATAATAAACAACTTTTTTATTTACTGATCGATTTTCTTCAAAAACAATAGGCTACAACTCTAGCTAACACTAACTTACTTTCCAAATTTCAATGCAATCGGACTTTTCTTTCTTAAGTTATCGTGCTTACAAAAACGTGACGGAAGGACGGACGGACGGACGGACGGACGGACGGACGGACGGATATTTTGAAAGTTGTTCAGAATTCTTTCACTAATACAATGATATGAAATTTTTTTCTCTACGAGTGATATTTACGATTTTAGAAATGTGCCGATCAAATACAATATACTCTTCGTTTTTGCGAAGAGTATAATAATGATAATAAATAAGTAACCTGTGTTAATACAGACTCAGAAACTTTTCCCGACAACTAGTCAGACATCAACTTAAGATTTTTATGAAGAAGAATGTGAACTTGCTGATGATGATAACTATCAACAATGACAATATTTTGTCTTCATTCGTAGCTCCACTTTTTTCTCTATTTTTTTGTTACACATTTAAATTTTATTGAGATTTTTCAAGTTTTATGTCAATAAAATGTCATTTTATTATACCCAGATTGGTTTTATCGACTTCATTTTGTTTTTATTAGATTCAACACTCAAAAAAATCTAGAAAACAACACTCCACTTACCTGTTTTATTAAATTTTTGGTTCTCGATAATTCTCCGAAGAAATGTTGAAAAAAAGCGAGAAACCGAAAAACGAATGAATGATCAGCTGAAGCAATATCCCGAAGGTAAAAATAGATTAAAACAATAAGAAAGATAACACTTAATATTTAAATAAAAAATCGAAGAAAATTACAAAGCTTATTGGTGACAGACAGGGACAAATATACTAAGAAAAAAATATAGCGAGAACTCTCAAGAAACTATAAAAATAATACAACTTGGACATCACATTTGTTTTTAGCACGTCAAAATACATAGGAAAATGATGGTCTAATTTCTGGAATAGAGCATTTTTCATGTGCGGCTGTGTAACAAAAAGTATAAATATACCTTTAATTACAATGTGTATTATACATTTTCATTTTAATTGTGATCTAGCTTTGAATATTTCAAATGTTTATTTCAGTTGTCTTTCCATAAAAAGGTATTTTTTAAAATATAGAATATGAAAATATATCCAATGGGCTTGTTACCGATAATTTCTTTTCGTTATTTTTTTATGATGTTCAGTAGAATTAGATCATCTAGACAAGCTGTTAAAATTTCAGCTTCATAAGTATATCTAATCCTTAGATATTCAATGTTAAAAATTGGGTTTCAGTACAAAGCGCTTCGCCGATTCGTGACGTCATTTTGAATACACAAAAATTTAAAAAGCACATTGTTTCTGTCATAACTTTTTTGTTTTTAATGCTATAGAAATAGAGAATTTGAAAGCCTAATTAATAGTCTTTCATTTTTGTTCTTACCGCTTTTGACTAAGTGCCATAGTTTCTGAGATATTTAACATTTAAACTAAATACTTCGTTTTATAGACGTTCGGACGCCACCTTTATACTTCCAGATCTCTGAAACCATTAACTCTACAGAAACTAGAAAAAAACAAAATTCATCCCCAATTTAGTGGCTTTCTTATTTGTCTCTAGCATGTTTTAGCTCAATGTAATACTTTTGGATTTATTTGACGAATATTGTTTTGAAATATATTTTTTTAAGCTAAAATCCCAATTTTTAAGTCATTATAACTTAAAGATTCTCAATTTTTATGAAAAGTTGCATAGAATCTTTTCTTCTTAAAATTGTATTTTATTTCACCTCCATTGTTTTTAATTATTCAATCTCGGCTGTCGCCTGATCAGCATCTATAAAGTGACGTCACGCGAAGCTCCGCCCCGTTTTCGCGTGGTCCTATTTTGGTAATTTATTTAAGGGCTTAAACGTCCGTTTGGAAATTGCCTTGAAAAGTGTTTCTACTTTCGATTTCTAAAATAAAAAAATGATGAACGGGGCCTATTTCTCTATTTCTTCTTTAGTTCTTTTACTTTACTTCTTTTTATTTCTTTAATCATTCCTCTGGTACGATTTTTTTCAAAAATTCATCTAAAACCTAATAATCAAAAATTAAATCTGATCCTTACATGATGTCTGTAATTTAACATTAACTGACTAAAATTACACAAGAATTATCGCGTACGACACTTTTTAATTTTCAAAATTTTCATATTTCAAATCAAATAGTTTGGAAATGTTTACCCTTATATGCTCTTATAATAAAACAAGATTTATATAAAACAAGACAGTTTACACGACTTTGGCGACGACACTGTATGGCGAATGTGACTCAATTTCAGGAAGGCGTATTCTATCATGTGTTTCAAATTTGTATGAAAAATTTAAGTTTAACGGAAAATTTCATGTTTAATAGGTATTCGCAGTGACGTAGCCAGGGGGGGGGTCCCCCCGAAATTTATTGACATTTGTATAATTGATAGACATGATATTTATATAAAATTATTATATTGATTTTATTTTCGGTTTTAGTCAAACATTTTTTTTGGCCGATTACAAATCTTCATTCCATGCAACCAGTCCCGCCGCAAATCGTAATTTCTTGCAATTTATTGCCGCAATATTGACAGGGCGGAGCCTTAATTCAGTCAAATGTATAAAACCTTGTGGAATCATGAGTAAATTCGATTTATTTTTATTACTAGCCAAGTGAAATCCACGTTACATTGCGCATAGTCGCCATCAGTTACTTGGAATATAAGTTGTTGAATAGTTCAACTAAAGGACCCCGCACAATTCTTATGCAAATTGGCGTACCTACAACAGTCAAATTGGCTAAATGTTTAATATGTTGAATATGTATGTGACTTATTTCCAATCAAAAACCCTCATGGACCCATCTCGATCTATATAGTCTAGTCTCGTCTAATATTCGAGATACAACTATAAGTAAATTCTTGTAAAATTCTGTATATCTTGTCGAACTTTTAATTTATTGATGGGGTGTTTGTTGTTAAAGGTCAAAGAAGCAATTTCCGAAAGTTTTTCAATTAAAGTTTTTTGATCAAGAAGACACATACTTACTTACTTTATGTAAAAAATGTTTTAGCCAATATGACCAAATATTATTTTCAATTGTTATTTTTCTACAAATTTTCCGGCGCCTTCGCAACATTTTTCAAACTTTAATTTTTTCTACGCTATTTTTATTAAGTAAAACAACAAATGCTTTTAGTGCAAAATATTATAAAGGGCTATTAGAACGAATCACGCACCACAATATAAAATGTATGAAAAAAATCATGAATTCGAAATTATTTAAATTGTACAAAAGATCATTCTTGTACATTTCTTGAGCAGTAGTATCTCGGAAACTAGACATAGGATCGAGTTGGGCCCATGAGAGTTTTTGATCAGAAAGTCGAAATCTACAACATATTAAAAATTCAAACAATTTACATAAGAATTGTGCAAAGGCTACATAAAAATATCTACATAATATACTTACTAAAAAATTTTCGGACCCCCCCCGAATATAAATCCTGGCTACGTCACTGGTATTCGCTGTCGACAACGTCCAACTACAACATTCCTACCCAATTTACATAAAGTTCATTTGAACCTGTGACACATTGTATATTCCAATTTTCTATATTTTGTACAACTTCCAAAACCTTAGTAACATTTTGCCCTAAAATTATAATAAACCTAGTTTACTTAAAGCATGATAATTTACACGCCACTGCCGAACATCCTGTATGACGGATAATAATATGACTCAATGTCAATAGTGAATATGCTACAATGCTATTTTACCTGCGATCCAACGGTCTACACACGTACACTCATACATACGTATGCACTATACAGAAACAGACACAAAGACTTTTTAATTTGATATCTGAGTTCAACATATTATGAAACGGATTTCTGGAAAAAAAAATTTCTACTGCAGAAATTAAAAATGTTTATCTGGTTTTATCATTATTTCATTCAAATCAAATAGGTATAGTTAGTAAATATAGTTTATATTAAAATTTTTGGACGTATATGTATATATTTTAATGTAGTTCTTTTAAGGAAAATTATTTACGGATATGAAACCTCATAATAGTAATTCTTAAAATACATGTCCTTAAATGTACAGCATGCTCCATCTATCGTAAGGCTTCGAAATTTGAGGAAGGAAACAAATCAATAATTGAATGCGCCCACAGAATACGGGAACCTGCTTTTTCTAATTGCAGGAAACATCTGCACATAAAATACTACCACTAAAATACAACCACCTTTCTAAGAGGAAGCAATAGACCAGTTGTTTTGTTTTAAGGCAGTAGATGGCATAAAAGCAAAGAAAAGTATTAAGTAAGTACATATAATTTGAAATTTTAATAACATTCAGTATTTTAAAATAGCAGCTGAAGTATATCTCTAATTTTATAAGTAATAAGAAAAATAAAAATATAAAATATAGTGTAGGAAATACACGAGTTGAATATAATATAAAAAGTTTAAATAATAGATCTGAAGAAACGTATTTGATCTACTCGTTGTCAACTAGAAAAAGAAATGAAACTGAAACTACAATACTCATCCAGAAAACACTTTGCTCGAAATATTTTCTGATATACTTTGCAGTAGTAGTAGTAGTAGTAGTAGTAGTTTGGGTTTTATGTCATACACCAGCAGAGTATCTCCCAGCAATCATCACGAAATCTCAATATCTCTAGTAGTGAAGTGCACTTAGGAGACGAAAAAAGTAAGTTATTAGGGGATCGATTAAACCTGCATTGATTTGGCTGAAAACTTCCTAATGGCTTTCTATAATCATAAATTAAGTGTGTTACCACTTTTCCCAACGCGATAATTTTTTTTCAGAACTCCAGAAAATTAATTTTTATGAAAAATTATGCTGAAAATTTTATAACTGGAAAAATTTCGGTTATTTTGGATTGAACTCGGAGGTTTTCTAGGTAGTTTATTACGAACCTGGTGTTTAAAACAAATAAAAAGAAAATGGCGACTCCAAAATTGTCGATTTTAAGATCAAAAGTCTATAAGAATTAAGAAATATTTTATTACTTTTAAACTATAGTGACGTCAAAAAAAATGTAAGATAACGAATAAAAAAAGACGACTGAAGAGCAAAACAATGCAATATTCATTAAACTAAGAAAAAACTGTGCGAAAGATATCTTATTATAAATATTAAATTAATAAAGTTAAAATAGTTGATTGATTCGACCTTTACTTGATGAAAATCCATATTAACGATGAATAAATAAAACTTATTTATTAAGTTAAAATATTGTAATATCACGGTTTATTAATAAATTTGAAAGTGTATTTTAAATAAAAAAATACTTATTATTATAAAATTACAATTTATAGAAAAGAGTTAAAACAAAACGCGTGAATGAAATTCTATATTTATACTTCATTTTTACAGTAGCTAAACTAAAACACTATAATCACAGAATTAATTTGGCCTCCAACAAAATAAGAATCAGAAAACTATAAATGAGAACATAGGTAAACAAAAAAACCGCTGCCCAAGCAATCACTACTTCCACATCCGGATTTTCTATCCAAGTCACACAACGAAAAAATTTTGTATCTGGAAATAATTGTTTATGGAACTTTAATAATATAATATTTGAAATCCTCTACCCCAAAAACCCATAAACCGATACCCCACATCGGTAGTGGGGTGGGGGTGGTGACAGGAGGTGGGAGTGGGGGGGTGGATAAAGTAAAAAAATATTTTGAGGTTTCTGGTTCTTGTACACACACTAAATCACATTTTTTTTCATCCCCTTTAATAATGGGGTGGGGGTGGTAATGGGGGTGGCTAATGCCAAATTTTTTTTTGAGACCTTAGCTTCTCTTGTCTATACTAAATATCAATTTTATGAACTCTTACCTGCTTGATTTACCTATTTACTCCAAATTTACCCTTCGACGGAACAAGATGAAAATAAAATCTAGTTCTAGATCTCGTTAAAGTACATATGTGTACCAAATTTCAAGTCAATATCTCAAACGGTTCCAGAGTAAACGTGCGCACAAAAAAGTTACAGACCGACAGACCGACAGACAGACAGAAATTTTTTTCGATCAAACTTGAAATCTCGACGTTTCATGACATTCTAAGCCTATTTGAACAATAAAAGTTTTTTAAAATTTTTTTGTCGTTACTATACTTCCACTGGATGTGGAAGTAATAATTCCAACACTCGATCCTGAATAATAATCGTCGCAGATAATAAACAACTCTTTGAAGTGTTTGCAAAAAATTTTTTTCATATACGCGTGTAACAGGATCATGGTACACCACCCTGTTTTCCTTTAGTTTTAAATTGAAATTTGGGGCATCCTATATACTTCGTCTACGTCACCTTTAGACATATAGATGATTTTTATCTAAAAACGATGCCCCACAAAAAAAAAGTGGTCTGTCCGGCGGACCAGACCAATATAGCCGTATGTATTTGGACCCACTGAAACCGAATCCGAAGTCGGAATTGTCAGATCAGCTCGTTTTTCACCCCCAACCTCAAAAAACACCCCCCCCCAAAAAAAAAATGCTCTATCCGGCGGACCAAACCAATATATTCTTATGTATTTGGACCTGCTGAAACCGAATCCGTAGTCAGAATTGTCAGATTGGCTCGTTTTTCACCCCCAACCCCAAAAAACACCCCCAAAACATAAAGTGGTCTGTCCGGCGGACTATACCAGTGTTTCCTTATGTATTTTGACCTGCTGAATCCGGATTCGAAGTCAGAATTGATGGATTGGCTCATTTTTCACCCCTAAACTTGAAAAATACACCCCCCAATAAAAAGGTTTTCCGACGGACTAGACCAGTGTATTCTCATTTATATCGACCTGCTGAAATCGAATCCGATGACAGAATTGTCAGACTGGCTCGTTTTTCACCCCCAACCCCAAAAAACACCCCCAAACAAAAACAAAGTGGTCTGTCCGGCGGACTATACCAGTGGATCCTTATGTAATTTGATCTGCTGAATCCGAATTCGAAGTCAGAATTGTCAGATTTGCTCGTAATTCACACCTAACCCTAAAAAACACCCCCAAAAAAAAAAGTGGTCTGTCCGGCGGACCATACCAGTGTATCCTTATATATTTGGACCGCTGAAACCGAATCCGAAGTTATAATTGTCATATTGACTCGTCTTCACCCCCAACCCCCAAAGAACACCCCCCCCCCCACAATATGGTCTGCCCGGCGGACCCTACCAGTGTATCCTTATGTATTTGGTAAAGATACACTGGTATAGTCCGCCGGACAGACCACTTTTTTTTGTTTTGGGGGTGTTTTTTGGGGTTGGGGGGTGAAAAACGAGCCAGTCTGACAATTCTGACATCGGATTCGCTTTCAGCAGGTCCAAATACATAAGAATACACTGGTCTGGTCCGTCGGACAAATCATTTTTTTGGGGTGTGTGTTTTTCGTTGTTGGGGGTGAAAAACGAGCCAATCCATCAATTCTGACTTCGAATCCGGATTCAGCAGGTCAAAATACATAAGGATACACTGGTATTGTCCGCCGGACAGACCACTTTGTTTTTGTTTTGGGGGTGTTTTTTGGGGTTGGGGGTGAAAAACGAGCCAATCTGACAATTCTGACTACGGGTTCGGTTTCAGCAGGTCCAAATACATAAGAATATACTGGTTTGATCCGCCGGACAGACCATTTTTTTTGGGGGGGGAGGGGTGTTTTTTGGGGTTGGGGGTGAAACTCGAGCTGATCTGAAAATTCCGACTTCGGATTCGGTTTCAGCGGGTCCAAATACATACGGATACACACTGGTCTAGTCCGCCGGATAGACCACTTTTTTTTGTGGGGCTCTGTTATCAATGCCGTTTTTGACCAACCTTACCTTTCTTACCCTTTCGTCTTTTAAAATTATGTAAAATCATCCAAATTATATTTTCAAACATTTGTTGTAAGAAAACTAAACAGTAAAAAAAAATTCCTCCCTGATCGATTAGCTGTAGAGTTATACTTCAACAACGTACTTTAACTTTTTTTTGTACTCCTTGAATGTTTCTTTTTTACAATAATTATAAAACTTACCTTTTTCTTCCATAATTTATAACAGATTCAAGTGGCTATAGAAACAGTAATTAGGGTATTAGAATGCAGTTGGTGCCATTTGAAATAGAATTGAATAAGCTCTATTCTGCACAGAAATTTGTGTAATATTTTGTTTGTTTAAAGATGATTAAATAATTTTGAAGGAAAATAAAATATGCCAGTTGATTTATAACTATTCGAACATTTATAAAAACGTTTAGATGAACTTTTTTGTTATAAATCAAGATTTAAAGGAATAAATTCGCAAATTTATTTTTCATAAAAATGCATTTTTTAACAACAAATAGCCGTAACTTGGCCAACTTTTATCGCAGAGCTTTATAATAAAAACAAAAACCAAATTGGAAGGAATTAAATTATCTTAGTTTGTGAAGTGACAATAATCAAAAATGCACGCTGAAATTTGACTTTTGGACATTAAATCTTAAAGAGGTGTATAGACGATCCAACTTGCTGAAGCCAACCTTGTCGGTACGCTTTGAAGGTTGCTGGAATTCCAGCAGACCAGCTCACGTTTACGAATGAATTCAAAGTAGACAATGTTGGCTGCAGCAAGATGGATCCTGTAGACCCCTAACAAATCATATCTCGGTCAACTTTTGACCAAATTGGACGGGTCTCAAATTTAAGGTAATTTAATTACCTTCAAGTTTTATGTTTTAACATATTTGCAAATAACCTTTGTTTAAACCTTCCCTCCCATCCCAAAAGTTTAGCCTGCAGCCGATTTTGGTTGACTTTTTTACATATTCATGAGACCCTATACAACAGTTTTCTGCGAAAAAATTTCAGGTTGTTAAAAAAGTATATTAATTATTATCATGAGGCGATTTTGTATCAAATTTAACTGATGTAATTTTCAGAGAAGGGTAAAGGAAAAATTTCCGTAGCCCCCGTAGCGGCCGTCCACCCGAGATCTTGACATTTTTTTTTCAAACTACCCCCTTTTAAATCCCCCCCCCCGCGCTCATCTATTACTAAGCGCGGGGCCCGCTAGAGATCTTGACAACATTTTTTTTTAAATTTCTTCCCTCCGCTCATCAATTATTAAGCGCGGGGGCCCGAGGGGGCCCGAAAAAAAATAACTATTTACCTATGAGTTTATTTTTAATTATTTTCGATGCTAACCCAGTGGGATTAAAGACAAAAAAATTAAGCAACCTGGGTGTGAAGTTAAAAAGGGGATGTAAATGAGATATCTATAATAAAAATGATTACTCAAGCTACAAAAAGTATCATCAATCAACAGTTAATAATTAATTTCCCCAAGTGGAAAAATCCGAGTAAATACAAGTTAGTACAAAACAAACATTTGGGGGAAAGACAAAAAGTTATTTGCTGGCTAAGCTTACTTAAGGTGGAGTGGTCTCAGTTGCAACAGTCACCTGAAAACAAACTACGAAGAGTGATCTAACAAGTGTATATTTAACAACAATAACAAGTAATGAGTATTACATTATTACGGTATCCATGTACATGTGGGCCCTTTTTGAGGGCGATTTGACAGTACCCGGATGGACACGACCTGAAAAGCAAGGTTCAAGAGAAAAAGTGATATGGGGAGTCAACCAACCCTCAAGAAGACTATATGCCGATGGTAACTTAGGAATAGTCCTTTTGTTCGTTTTACAATACGAATAGAAATTACATCGTAAAAGGAATATTAAATATCTAACTGTGGCGTCTGCCACTACCCATGCACTAATATAAAATAACGCTTATTTGGGTACACGGGGGAAATACGTAACTATTTAGGGACTCATATAAATATAGCTTATTCAAATTAAATAATTACCTCAATGACAAGTCTATAACTAACTTGCACAAGGAATTTCTTTCTACATAAATATAAGTAAACAAGAAACAAATTAAAAATTCATACCAACGTGGCGTGCCTATACCACATAAACGCCAAAATATTCACTAAGTTCGACTCAAAGAAAATATTAATAATCACACGTCAGATGGGGAGGTTGACGGTCCAGCGCTTCGCTCCAACTCCCAGCGAGGAGGTGAAAATAAAAGTACATAAAACTTCTCGGATCTGACACACAGTGACACTCCGGGGGTTCCGATCTTTTAAATAGGCCACCAAAGTGGGTCGTACGGCCAAGATTGTTTCCGGATTGTTCCTCACTATTGTAGTTCACACTAGGATACGTCGTCCAAAAACCACCATAAAACTTGATCACAAGAGGTGAAAGTGGGGTGAAAGTTCTTGAGGTGCCAAGGGGAACTCGTAGGATGTGGAGAAGAAAAAGCCTGCCAAGGGCTCTGTAGACTCACTACTACGTACACTGGGGATTTAATCCAAAGCAAACTTAACCTTCCAGTTACCAAGGGGGAGTTCTGGTCAAATGGAATTTTTGGGGTACCAAAGGAGCTCTAAAATACAACGACAAAAATAGGACTTAATCCATTGCTAAGACGTAAAGGCGTTATGTAGTACTCACGGTTGTCGCCGGTTCCTTCCAGAAAGACAAATCTAACAAACCAAAATGGAGGACTACGCCGGCACGAGATCCCAACAAAACTTGGTTTCGCCAGAGGTTTCTACGCCAGTATTCCAGCAAAATCAACCAACAATCAAACTAAAACCTCTGCGATCAAGGCGGCGTTTTACAACTCCGTGTTACCACGTATTCACATCCACAAAACGCTAAAAACGCTATCGCCTCGTTCACCTTCCAAGAACCAAACAAACCAACAACAGAACCGCGGAAATTCGTCATTCTTCCACGGTGTCCCCTTTTCCGGTATTTAATCTGTGAATAAGACCACGTGGATATACACATAGTTTCAATTGCAGTGCGATAGATCGAACATGATCTACCAGAGCTTTTACTTGCTAGAAAAATGTTCGGACAGAGTTTTTAGTTACGGTGGGCCAAACGACCCTAACACCCTAGAAAAGCATCTAGCCCCTATAAATTAGCAAGCCATATTATAGAAGCCTTTCTTGATGCATTTACTATTAAATTATTTTAAAAAACAACATTTTATTTATCTTAATCTTTCTAAATTAAAGCCACTGCACTGTACTATAACTCTAAAATCTTGACTTATTTAGAAATTATCCTTACAAATCAACATTTCAATAAAAACAGAATATGTGAAATATGTATTTTTTTACGATTAATGAATTTATCAATCATTACATTGACTGATGTCTTCCGCTTTCTTTTAGCGGTTGTAGCTCCCTTAGGAACTGATTTAATTTATATCAAAATTCATCTTATCATTATCATTTATCAAGGTCTATTACACCATGTAAGGAAAGCAATTAATTACAAGACACATTGTTTATTTAACGCAGATTTCATCAATTAAATCTGACAAGTTGTAAATTTTTTATTATATTGCTAAGAAACAAAATGAAAAATAGAAACGATAATGGAAAACCGACGTGAAACCCCAAATGACAAGTACACGAAGGAGCATCCATTTACTGTGGCATATTCTTGGAGAGCTTGCGGTTGACACCTGCCTCTTGTCCGTCCGATACATGCTCCCTCGGTTTTGTTTCATTTATCTTGTATTTTCCTATTTTCGATGGTGGAGTTTGATACGACGATCTAAATCTCGAATCCTGGCATCTCATACGATGAACGGGCAGTAAATCCTCAATTGCACTAGAATAAAAAGGATAACATTAAAAAGTAGAACCATTCTTTAGAGAATTAGTAAATTGTGACATTGTATAATGCGCATCTCTATTTTCCTGAATTTATGCGGTCAATGAGATTCATTATATTATTAAATACACTCCCTTTTTGGATGCATTAAATACGACGTTGATAGTTTGTTTCGTTTCTCTCTGGAAACTGATTCAAACGTACGATTCATTAAAAAAAAGACCCCGAGAGTGCAAAATTTCAATATCTAGTTCTTTCAGTGATCATTTTTAAAAAATTATTAATTTTGTATAATTTGGCTAAAAACTTTGCTCGTGAAAGTATCTGAATTACATTTACTTTTAATTCATCCATATTCCATTTTTTTATGTTTTCTTACAACCGTTAAACGAAGCAGGATTTTTTAAGGATCCCGTATCTGAACCTATGTAAAAAGTAGTTTCAGTCAAATATCATAAAACTGGAATGTGTTGTACTTCTGCTGATTAAAAGTCTCAATGGGCCCAACTCTCTAAACTTAAGGATTTCCAAGATATTAAAGTATAAAGTGTAAAAAATGCAGTTGGCACGGGGAGTACGTTTCCACCAAGTATACACGGTACGTAAGAAAATTCAGCAAGTAGTGCGCGACCAGCATTATACGTAAGATGCTGTCAAAGTCTGCTTTGCGCACTAGCGCTTGAAAAAGGATTCAAGAAAAAACTGGTGTACGAATTTAAAATCTTTTGTCTATGAACAAATGAAGTAAAAACACTAATATCTAAAGAGAAATATTAGCAAAAAAATACAATAATACATTATAAAGTGACGCAAACCCCGTTCCATATTAGAGTTGCTTTACAATAAACCTAATAATCTACACTTAAGTCTAAAGACCAAACGAAACATACCGAATCTTAAAATGATAATTTATTTGAGTTATTTTAGGGTTTTTACTTCAATTGTAAACCAGGTCTTGGACAGTGACTATCAAACTGGACGATAGTCCGCTAACCCGCGATATAACACGAATCAGATATACTTTTCAACCTGAAACATTACCATACCGCATCTTTCGGCAACCTCCCTAGCCTAACTTTCCTATACCATAATTATTCCTTTTCACCACCTTTTACCTATCTTAAACCCCTTTTCTATTCCCTTTATTCGTCTCTCTTTTTATTTATTAAGTTTTTGTTCTTTTGTCCTTTTTGTTTCTTCTTCAAAATCCCCCCTCGGCCGACAACCTCATAGAAATCCGAACATTTTAAACAATAACCTCCCATTCACCCTACCTTCATGGAGGCGCGATGACCACCAGGACGAAGGATGTCATTAGCTCGAACGTGTTTTTTCGTTGAGTTTTCCCCGTATTAGCAACCAAAACTAAACAGTGCAACGTAGTGCAAATTAAAACCTAGTATGATCTTAAGTATCTTAAAGTTCTCACGACCTATACCTAAGCCAAATTGTTAGCTTTAAGTTTTATTCCAGTTTAAGACAGGAGTGCTAACCCACCACCAGTTACTCACCGTTTCAGCATATTCGGACCCGCTCCACCCAGCCGCACGCTCACCATGACGCTGCACGTCGTGGTTGTACGGCTGGCTCCGGACCGGAATCCGACTAGGCGCATATCAGCAATAACTAACTGTTAATAAATTTTTATTGAATTGACGCTCTAGCGCGAGACCGGCAAGAAAGAATTTCACGCGCCAGCGCGTGATCGGCAGCGAACGTCTTAAATGAAAAACGTTAAAACTAATTGCTATTCATCAATACCATCAATATCCTTATGCAAAAAAAGTCCATTTTGATATTAAATTTTTATGATAAAAGTACGTCTTTGTGCACGCGTGTGAAATGAAAACATTGAAACTATGTCGATTGTTAGTCGATTTTAATTGCTTGTCGTACTAATTTCAATATTAATTTCATATTTATTATAGTTTAGCTGTTGAGTGGTGGGAATATTTATTAGATAAATAATGTTTATATATTGCTTAAATTTATGATTATTTAATTCATCCAACATGCGCCAGAAATGAATTACATAAGTAATGTAACAGATTCCCTTATCTACCTTTTTAGTATTTGCTTTATCTTTTGTTAGATAAAAAAAAACAGAATCATTTATCAATTTATGCTCTAAAGAGGCTGGTGATTTTTTCTGTACCGTTTTTTTAAATATACAATGTCTTTTTGCAATACTCACTTCTCTTGTTAATAAATGTAAAATTTAGTTATACAAATATATACATATACAGGGTGTAATTAGTTTCATGTCATTAAAAAAACTGGTAATGGGGACCGATTAGACAAACAAAAAACCTTTATGACCTCTTTCTTTAGGGGCACTTTGAAAAAACTGACCTAGGTCAACAATTTGAATATCAGGGTAAGAAAAATTTGAGAGCCACTGCCTTTCTGGGTCAATGGACGTGTAGTTCCCTTTAAATTGTCATAAAAAAGTACAAAGATTACCGACCGACTTGTTCTCGCTGGCACGCGGCGGCCCGCCGTTTCAAAGCAATGAAGGGCGGCACCTTTGATGACCGCCTCAACGAAATCAATTATAAAAATGTAAATAATTCGTTATCTCTTTTTGCAGAACTGCAAGCAAATGATGGGCGTAGAGGTTTAAACACAGCATTCCTTTACATGTGTGTTTTTTTAATTTAGAACAAAATATTGGAGCTTTTATTGTTGTTTATAATTTTTCAGATTTAAAAATGGTTTATTAACATTTGTAACCTAAACGAGTGTTCTGGGTTAAAAGCTTAAAAAATGAGAAATGATTGCTTGACATTGGGAAATAAAGAGTTAGACGTCTGAGATACAATAACAGAAAACAATTATGTGGATTTTAAGTTAGGAGAAAATCTGATTTATTTAACGAATTGCCGATCAGGTATCGAAAACTAAAATATTCGATAGATATAGAACTTAATAATAAATTTTTTGATGCACATAAATTGTTCGAAATGGCTTCCGCCTGCATCAATATACTTTTCGGCACGTCGAACTAAGGACATACGCACTCCGTTCAACACATTTGGTAAATTAGGATCATTTTCTATGGTTTCTATGCACACTAAAATACCACACTAAACTATCAACTAACGTTGTCAATAAAAAAAATTGAAATAAAAACTTGGTCTAGAATCCAAAAAGCAACACAAAAAGAACGACCAAGTAGTGTGTGTACGTAATTAAGAACTTAACGACTTGAACGGTAAGTCAATAAAATAAATCTTAACTGTAAACACGTGGTCCAAAATTCAAAGAGAACAAAAGCAACATACAAAAACAACGAAAGGGTTCGACGTGTGTACTTAACGAAGTGCCCACAGAAACTAAAACATTGCACAAGGGAGAGTATAGTTTTCTTCAGATCTACTAAGCACCCAGAAAACGCCGACGTCCTTCACCTTTACTGCACCGCTAAAGACCTTACCTACTTTTAAAAAGCCATAAAAAAGTGTGATTAACAACTTGTGTCCTCGCCGACGCGCGGTCTCTAACAAAGAAGCGCGACACTTTGAAAGAGCCATATTAGCGTATTTGATGGTTAGAGGCGCCGACATATCTCAACATTCCAGCAGTTCTCAAACAATATTATTGAAAATTTTCGAAATTTTTGTTTATTTTTTTTTTTTCTAAAACTACGGGTTTTAGACCCCATGTTATATAAGTTTTTTTTGTTCGTTTAGTCGTTCCTCACCAAGAGTTTTTTTTAATGGCATGAAACTGATTACACCCTGCATAATCACATTTTAATGAGCATACAAAGAATATGATTTACGTCACTAAATTATATATTTAAATTTTGTTGCATGTTTCACATTTTAAAATAATTATTAAAGTCTTTAATAATAATTTGTCTTAATTTAATTTGTCTTTCCTGTGATTCCTGTGATTGTTCTAGTTGACGCCGTTTACTGTCTCGTACGTTTGATAGCATCATGCCATCTGTCGCGGTGGTCTGTTACGAGGACCGTCTCATCATAGCTCTTTCTCATCAGATGCTTAGTGATATCCGCCCAACGCTTTGAGGAGTGCTCTCTTCGCCTCCTACACAACACACAATAATTTCTTTATTTGTAATATTTATCCATAGTTTTAAGAGCAAACCAAAGTTTTTGCAACTTTGTTTATTGAATATTATAATGCAAAACATTTTCAACTGCTGGTACGCGACTTTTGGTTGACGAGTAACGAAATTTCTTTGAAAATTTATTTTTTTGTGAATTTAACTAATACTTGGAATTTATACCGGCACAAACGGCGTACATATTTTCGTGCTTTTATTTCACTAGGAACCGGAAGTTCCTCGAATGACTGATCCTATCGGTCATCGCCAAATATCTGCTCAGAAACATTGCCAATATGAAAACTTTCCGATTTTTTTTTTCAATTGGAAATACATTTTCCTCTAAAAAAATACTATTTACTAATTGGACATCTTCTGTGATCATCGCCATCTCATTTTATTCAACATAAATTATGAGATATATAGCTGAGAAACTAGTAAAACAAAGAAGCGAGGAGAATTAGTAGCGATGGCGTTTGTCGGTCGCTTTTATCGACTTTGGCAGCTTGATCGGCAGGCTTTTCGGCAACGTGACTTACCCCGCTGGCTCCTCCACAATATCTCTTGCCTCAACTATACACTTAAACATGTGTTTCCGTATTTCATATATCCTGGAAGTTGGCGCATACTTTCAAATACTTGCTTAGTGTATAATACTGTCCGCTGGTTAATATCTTCGATTTCTCAGCACAATATTCATTTAAGTAATGACCAAAAGGGAATTTAACTAATATGCGAGTAACACATTAATAAACTAGTGGAAGCATTATACTCTTCGCTGATTTACTGAGCTTTTTATATAATTGTTATACATTCTATAGGATACTCTTCGCATTTTTCTTGTAAATAATGTTAGTTTTTGGACATTCTAAATTTTGTGATACCAACTTTCTTGTAAAATAAAATATATGAAGGAAAAAAAAAATGAAAAAAAAAAACAACCACCCAGCCAGGGATTCGAACACAAGTCCTTTGGATTGAAAGGCAAGCAAGCAAGCAAGCAAGAAGTATTTATTTAAAATTTGAATTTTACAGAATGCGCCTCTCCCGAAACGTGGCCCGGAGTCAACGAGACATACACGGCGCGTAGCGTCGTGGTGAATGTAGGGTTGGACGGGGCGGGTCCGGTTTGGCTAAACGATAATTAATAAAACAATGTTAAAACTCCTATCCGCCTGTGGCGGATTTAAAAATTAACAATAAAATTAAAAAATGCTGTCCACATGGACCTAAAACTAATTCATATAAAACTTATAAACTAATCACTGGTTGTAGCACTGAATAAATTTGGGCTGTTGGCTCGGGTGAAAAGCTAAACAAAAAAACCCGTACGGGAACTGCCGACCTGGTGGTCTCCCTGACGCCAGGAAAATGTGGTGGAAAAGGGATAAGGTTTAAAATGTTTAAATTTTTTAAAAAGGTTATCGGCCAAAAGGGAATTTTCTATAAAAAAGAGGACGAATTGAATAAAAATGAGAACAAAAATAGAACATAAAGAAAGAGAATAGAAATGATTGTAAAGATAAAGTTGAGGAAAGATTAAAGGTGGGGAAATGGTAGATTTTGGTATAGGAAAGTATGACCAGGAGCGGGTACAGACTCCTGGACATGGAGTAGACCTTGCGTATCGTTTCGTTAATATGTATGTTAAACACCAGTCGTTTACCCAAGTTAACCCCCAGATACTGCACGCACCGTTTAATTGGAATTTGTTGTCCTCCGATCGAAATTGGCGTTAATATGCAATTCTCTATGAACCGGCGCGTCAAGAGGATCGACTCGGACTTCTCGGCGTTAATCAGAATCTTCCACTTGTCGTAATACGAAGTAGCATGGGCCATGTGTGCTTTCAGCAGCATGTTAGCCGCTTGTGCGTTGTGCGAATGTGCATACATGGCCGTGTCATCGGCGTACTTGGCAAGGTTCGTATTCGGGGACTCCGGCAAGTCGGAGACGTACAAGTTGTACAGTTTCGATGACAGGCACGACCCCTGGGGGACGCCCACGCGAATGTCACGCCGAGTTGATACTTTATTATTCACTCTGACCTGCAGCGATGTATCTGACAGGAAATAATGAATAAGTTTGGTTATGTGCATGGGAAAGTTCAGTACAAAACTTTAGCCATTGGACCATCACACATTACTATAAAATAACATTTCGCAATATTTCTATCTAAGTACAAGTGACAAAAATTAAGATTTTTTTTTTAATTTTAAATGATTAATAACTTTTTTATTTGCTGATTGATTTTTTTCAAAAATAATGGGGTTCTTCCTCCAGTTAACGCTAACTTACTTTCCAAATTTCAATACAATCGGACTTTTCTTTCTTAAGTTATCGTGTTTGCAAGAAACGTGACGGACGGACAGACGGACATTTTGGAAGTTGTTCAGAATTCGTTCACTAACTTGAAAATTTTTTGTCTGCGAGTGATATTTACGAATTTAGAAATGCCGATCGAATGCAATATACTCTTTGTTTTTGTATTTGCGTAGTGTATAATAATACATTAATTCAAAACCAGTCTATACAATACATAATAATAATATCCACATTACACTGCAGGAGCTGTGTATTATATCTGGCATGATAGTAAAACATAGAATGCCTTAGTATTGTAGCATACTATCGTATCTACATACATTTGTTTATTTAGTTTTAGTTCAGTAGTATTGTTAAGATCTGTTTCTTTATTTATTAACGGATAGGTTTGAATAGTGAGTTTGTGTAAGTATGATTAGCGATATACGGCGATTTGAAGAAGAAGGCGGGGAGTGGTCATATGTGACGTAAAGGAAGGTGGGCGCCAAAAGGGTAGAGAGGAGAGTTTCTTTTGGTGAGGACGTTGAGGAAGAGCCACTAAAAAGATCGTCATAAAAATTATCAACATTTCATCCATCATTACCCCCTTATCCAGCGATCATAACAACGTACATTTACAAATACTGGACACACATAGAAATGTGACAGACAGACTGACTTATGACTACAAATCCACAAATTGGAAAAAAATACAGAGAATTGGTTAATAATAATAAAATCAAAAATAGCAATATAAACACCGAACGAGACATAGACAATGAAATTCAAAAATTCGCCAGAACAATACAATACGCACGAGAAAAGACAACAAGAACTGCGAATTAGAGTTGAAATTATTTCAGATGATCTGAAAACCCCAAAAAAGTTTAAAAATAAAATTAAACGTCGCTGGCAGCGTAATAGACGGGGCATAGACAGACTTAGACTGAGGGACTTGCAAGCAAATATTAAAGATGAATTAAATAGTCAGAGAGAGCAGAGGTGTGGAATGAAAAGATTTCACACCTCTCTCCTCTCTCTATGGCGCATGACGAAGCTTCTAAAAAAGAGCTCCGTCACTGTTCCCACGCTTCTTAAATACAATATTACTTACATCAAGAATATAGAAAGAGCTAATTTGCTTGAAAGTCACCTCTAGACTACTAATACTACGCCACAGAATAATACGGACGAACAAGGCAACATCACAAGACTTGCCCGACAAATCCCATCCCACCCAGAAAATTATCCAAAATATAAACTAATCTTACAGAACTCCGAAAAATCCTCGCTATTCTTCTCAATTTGAAAGCCCCCGGCCCAGACAATATCCCCAACATCCTCCTTAAAAATCTTCCTGAAAAAACCCTTGTTCAATTTTCCTATATCCTCATCGCGGTGTTTAAATTTCAATACTTCCCTCCGTCATGGAAACTGGCGCTGGTGGTCCCTATCCTGAAGATAAACAAGCCGCTGCATGATCCTGGCAGCTACTGTATTTATTTGCTTAACACTAGGGAAAAGTACCTAAGAGGGTCGTGCTGTAGGTTCGACATAAAAAATTAACCCAACACCGCCTAATACCGGTGGAGCAGTTTGGTTTCGGAGAAGGTCACAGTGCATCACTATCGCTAGTAGAAACGGTGCAGGATATCATTAACTCTTACTATAAGAAGCAGTGTACTGTTATGTTGCTCTTGGATATTGAATGCGCCTTCGATACTGTGTGGCATAACGGACTAGTGTACAAACTTCAATACCTTTGTTAACTACACGGGTATTTGGTTACTCTCATCAAGGATTACCTTTTGGGGGCAGGCAAATAATGGTACACCTATTCAGAATCCCACAGACTTTCGGCGGGGGTACCCTTTAACCTTTTTATATCCGACATTCCTACACATCTCATCACTGCCTGTTACTATACGCAGACGACACGACTATTTATGCAAAAAGTTTTTATGGACAGACTGCGGCTCAAAAAATACATTACCACACAGACAGACTGACCGAATATTACCAAAAATGGAAGATTAAGTTAACCACATCTAGTCAAAAATTATCACATTCCATAGAAAATTTACAAACATTAAGACTATAATAGAACTAATAATGGACAATAACGAAATACGCAACGGAAAACTGTTAGTCTACTTGGCCTGACAATGGACACGCGACTTTCTTTTGCACCCCATATAACTAAGTTTATAAACAAATCCTATGCAGCTCTCAGCAAATTTTACCCGCTGATCAGCAGGCGCGGTAAGCTCTCTGCAAATAGCAAACTATGTCTCTACAAAGTTATACTCTGTCTAATTTTGACTTATACCTGCGTATCCTGGAATTTTATCTCGGATACGCAAGTCACTCAAAACAAGTTGCTGCGCTCGCTGACCAACTCAACATGGTATATCACCATCGCCAACAACCTGCATAGGCTTACGGGGGTGCAAATGATAAGAGGCTATATTGACAAGACATCACAAAAAATGTTTGCTTAACGATTAACTCACAATTCACACAAAACTTAACGAATATCAAAGAAAAGATAACATATTTATGAACGTCTACCTAGACTAGACTTACGAAATCCTATCCCACGAAACCCACATTCGCATAAAAAACACTATCCCTCCAAAACACCCCCGTACCAACATCCCCTCTACCCCTTTGACCTCTCGCTGAATTTCTATACCATATAAAACTGCACTTTGTGTAGAATATTTTTATCGCTTGGCAGACGAAACAGTGTTTTTTTAAATCATTTTTTCCTGTATAAGCACTTATATAACAAACCATAGCTAATTAAAATACGGAGGTGATTTGATATAAAAAATTATAAACATGATTGAGCTATACAGGAAATCGTCTCTAAGTAAACATAGTCTAAAGTCTCTGTGCCGTAACACCTGGCCGCTGCGTTGCCTTGCGTGCTAAGATGCGTATATTATAACGCAATGTAATTTAATTTAAGATTGTAATATAAATGACGTACAATGACATGTTAACGATAGTTAAACAAAATAAATATAAATTAATTTGGTAATTTGTCCGAGTTTGAAATCAACATTGGTGCAAGTTAATTTCTATCAATGAAGGCAGTTGTATTGGAGCTGCTGTGAGTGTCTTTACTAGGAATAAATCGGTGCTTTTAGGTGGGCTTGCTTTAAAATTAGTTTAATATAAGGTTTACTTTTTGAGAGCAGTACTCTTAGGACGAGCACAATGAATAAAATTTTGTCAAAATCATAAATAATTTTATTATTCATTCCAAAATATTATTTCACCAATTACCTGAGGGCCCAGGAGATTGAGCTAGTAGGTTACAGTATCATGCCCGGCACCTAGGAACCTGGTAAACCAGAATAGAGAAGTTGCATGCAGCACCAAAAAAACGTTATAAAAATGTAAAATTTACGATTTTTTGAATATTAATACAGCGAGAAAATAAATAATTTCATCGGTGAGGAGTTTTCAAAACGGAAGTTATTTGGCGCCATTAACTGTAAAGTTTTCCGTTATGATTTGTCCAACAAACTGGAAGGTGCACTCGACTAGAGAAAGTGACACAGAGAGAGAAACTTGCGTGCACTATTCCATCCTTTTCCTCAGTCTATGTACAGACGGTTAAGCCAATCGGACGTTTTCTTCAACAAATCAGATCTTGTCAGACAAGGACGGAATAATGAACGGAAGTTTCTTTTCCCGTATAAACATGCTTCAGTAGTTTCTTATATCTAAAGCAATTTCGATGGGTTTGTCAAATGTAAGTAAGTTCTTGTTTGTGGTGTTATTGTGTTATTATTTGGTTAATGAGCTAGTGAACAACATTATTATGACTTATGAGTTACAAATATTGCATTGTGTCTAAATGTAAAACTAAGAGTATCATTACAAATACGGTAAATTTAAATTCAAGATTCTCCAAAATTGATTCGTAGACAGACGTCAGCAAGAGGTTAGGACATTGCGACTACTTTGGACAAATTATCTTACTAACGGATGTCGTCATTGACTTCACGCCAATAAGAAACCGTTTGCAGTCACGTGGTTTTGTTTACAAATTACGGCATAATCTAAATATTAATTTTACGGAAAATAAATTTTATTTTGAATTTCTTTTGTTATAATCGTTTTCTGCGTAATGGAAATTAAGAGCAAATCACTTTTTCAAGCATTTTAAAATTTCATGCATCTTCCCCATTCCTGTATGTGTCAACAAAAGGTAATTTGACTAGTTCTTTAATATGAATTAAGCTTAAAGAAAAACTTAAAATGAAGTATTGTTGCATTCTTAATGTGCACAGAATTTATAAGTTTGAAGAAGACTTTAGAACTTATTTATTTTCGAGAAGGTAGAATTTACTTACCAGAATTCTTATATTTTAAGTAATTTGTGGTTCTCCCATTTTAAGTTGTAATCTATGTAAATTTTGATAGTAAATTTCCTTGGCCTTGTGCAGTCTTTTATTAATCCTTAAGCTGTAAAGTGTGGCCTGTTTGCACATGTTGTAAAATAGGCAATATAATTCATCTTTTTCATATTCAGTGAAAATGTTTGTGATCCGTTGCTTCTTTCCACGTGAAGTGAGATCATCTTTTACAGCGAATAATGATTTCAACATTAAATAATTAGACGATACAGGTGACGAATTTAAATATATGGATTTATCATAGAATTAAGATTTCAGTAATATTATTCACCATTTTACATAACCAACAAATCTTTAATCAGCTGAAAATTCGTATTATTTTCTTGCCTTTTCTGGTAGTTAATTTAAAGTCGCAGCATTTGCAGCTTCTGTGATTTCTGGGAGTGGAATTCCTCTAAATCCTTTTCTTCCGACATATGATAGAGTTTTACTCGTTTACTGCAACTAAACGTAATAGCCTCTATTTGTTTTAACTTCCTTATTAAAGAGCTGCTTGGCTGCTATATAATGTTAATACCCGCGACGGCAACCTATGATAAGTAACATTCATTAATAAGTTCTGAATACAAAATTTTTAAAATAATTTTATTATTCTGCTTTAATAAAGTACGGTAATAGAAAAAAAAATAACTCTTAAATACCAGTCCAAATTTATCGAGTCATGTTACTATTAATGAAATAAACACTAGACCTTAAGGAAGGTCTACTAATAAGGACCAATATTCTCATTATTGACACTGTCAACAAAATATATATTTTGTACTATATTTTACTTTATTGTGGTTGTTAATTATACCTGATGCACAAAAATAAACAACTTTAGTTTTCTGCGCCCTCAGAATAATTCCAATCCCTAAAAAATAATCGTATGTAATATCACTAATGCTTAGAATTTTTTCGGTAAATTTTTTCGAAGGCTTTGTTGCCTGGTAATATAAAGAGTGTAAATAAACTGTCAATTTACACGAATTATACTACCTTTTGGTGACTTAGCACGAACAAAAATTTATAGATAAAATTTAAAAGCACGAATGGTATTTGTGGAGAATATTTTACGAATAAATAATTCGTTAAGGATACCTTTAATGTTATGTCTTCTAATTAATTACCTTCAGACGTTTTCTTGTCATTGTTTAGAGTTTACTGACCTTTATTTTCAATTTCACATAAAAATGCATTTCCAAAACGCCTTATCTAATAAAATACAAAGTAGGTATACATATTTATCAAACGCAGCTGTAGAAAGTTAAAGTCCCCGGAATTCGCCATATTTTAAATGTAATGGCAATGAAGAAAAACAATATACCTACTTTATACCTTTGGTATTGTAAGGCATAGACTGCTCTCCACTATAAACAGTTCTCGGGCACGCTTTGACCAATCACACTACGAGTAATATAATATAATATAATATAATATAATATAATATAATATAATATAATATAATATAATATAATATAATATAATATAATATAATATAATATAATATAATATAATATAATATAATATAATATAATATAATATAATATAATATAATATAATATAATATAATATAATATAATATAATATAATATAATATAATATAATATAATATAATATAATATAATATAATATAATATAATATAATATAATATAATATAATATAATATAATATAAAATAATATAATATAATATAATATAATATAATATAATATAATTATACATTTTATTCTTAAATTGTCAATAGATTACACTAAATTAATTCAAAAGATTTATCTTATTTAAAGCCATATTCATACACACCTATTATCTGTCTGTTGTAATATTCAAATTTTAAACCCGCAATCTCAATAGACAGAGACACCATTAAAGATTCCTTATATCTTACCTCGACTCGATGTTCATGTAAAATGAAAATGAATTAATATTAACATATTAATTGACTAATTAGTGATAATAATGATTGATTATTGTATTGTTATCGAGAATACGTCACTGTGTGACATTTCAAAGCTATGGGAAGTGGGCGCAAAATCTATTTCAAGATTTGACCCAAACAAACAAGAAAAAAACAGAGAAAGTAACTTAAGTAAAAGCTTGTAAAAACTGAGACAAAAAAAGTGTCAAAAGATTTTGCTGACGTAATAAAATGTACAATAAGAGAGATACATATAAGGTGGCATTCGAACCTATGACATCTATATCTTTATAAACTATTAGTAATGTAAAGTATTTGTTCGATATCCTTTATGAGTATTTTTCCAGTAATACTAACAAACAATAAGTCGTTAATCGGTAATCTTAAAAATTTCGATTCATTCTTTTGCTATTCATTACAGTTGGTTGAGATGCTGCTAGCCTACTACAAGTCTTCAAATATTCATGAATATGACACACTCTATATAGTGCAAATATACAGAAAATACAAGTTATCCAGATACAAAGATTTAAATGTAAGTAAACCAGAGTTATTTATAATATTATAACAATCAGAACATTCACAAACAATGTGATAAAAATGATTGTTTTGCTTGCAATAACACTTCTATGTTTTATTTAATTCAATACCTTTTCGGTCGAATGCCGTTGAAAATGTAATAATTTGTTTTAGTGCAAGAAATATTTCTATTGTTATTAATTCAGATACTGTTGCAAACTGCCCTTTACAAAGATGGAGAAAACCGAAACTGTCAAAGGTAAGAACCTAAAAGTATTATTATCTTAATCCTTAAAACGATAGGTAAAAGACAATTTTCTTACCTTGCACCATGTATTCACAACATCTTACCAGTGAATCTCAAAAATATTCAGAAAATAAATGTTTACAAACAGGAAATAAAGAAATGGTTGCTCCTTACACCAAGACAAATCATACATACTCTTATTAATCAAAATTAAAAAAAATACAAATAAAAATTTAAACATAAGTTAGTAGTATATATTTTTGTGTGTGTGTGTGAACGCGCGCTCACATGCTCTTGTATGTGCGTGCGTGTGTATCACAAACAAGTAGGCATTGTGCCTATTTTTGTGAATTTTCGTTGTTTATTTTTCAAATGTTATTAATTAACACATTAAAAAAAAAAAAAAAATATGCATATATTCTTTTAACTGTGCATTTATTGATATTAATTAAATGTAACTAAATAGTTTAATTAAGGATGGGATTTTGCAGAGTGAGAGGGAAATATGCGTTTATTTTCGGTTTATTATAAATAATTAAAAAAACCAAACATAGTATAATCTTTAAAACTGTTTTAAATAACACAGCCCCACAAAAAAAAGCGGTCCGGCGGACTAGATCATATGTACTTGAACCCGCTGGAACCGAATCCGAAGTCGGAATTGTCAGATTGGCTCGTTTTTCACCCCTAACCCCAAAAAACACCCCAAACAAAAATAGATATGTCCGGCGGACCAGACCAGTGTATCCTTATGTATTTGGATCTACAAAAACCGAATCCGAAGTCAAAATTGTCAGATTGGCTCGTTTTCCACCCCTGACTTCGAAAACACCCCCAAAACAAAAAGAAAGTGGTCTATCCGGTGGACTGTACCTGTGTATCCTTATGTATTTTGACCTGCTGTATCCAAATTCGAAGCTGGAATTGACAGATTGGCTCGTTTTTCACCCCCAACCTCAAAAAACACACCCACTAAAAAATGATATTTATACCAGTGCATCCTTATGTATTTAGATCCACTGAAACCGAATCCGAAGTTAGAGTTGTCACGTTGGCTCGTTTCTCACCTCTAACCCCAAAAAACAACCCCAAAACAAAAAGAAAGTGGTCTGTCCGGCGGACTATACCAGTCTATCCTGATGCATTTTCACCTGCTGCATCTGAATCCGAAGTCAGAATTGTAGGATTGGCTGGTTTTTCACCTTTTCACATCTAAACCTCAAAAAACACCCACAAAGTAAAAAAAGTGGTCTATCCGGCGAACCATACCAGTGTATTCTTATATATATGTTGACCCGCTGAAACCGAATCAGAAGTTAGAATTGTCAGATTAGCTCATTTTTACCCCCAACCCCCAAAACACCCTCCTCCCAATGGTGCGCCGGAGAGACTACTTTTTTTTGTTTCGGGAGTGTTTTTTGGAGCTAGAGGTGAATAACGAGCCATTCCTACAACTCTGACTGCGGATTCGGTTTCAGTGGGTCTAAATACATAAGGATACACTGGTATGGTCCGCCGGACAAACCATTTTTTAGGGAAGGGGGTGTTTTTCTTGGGTAAGGGGTGAAAAACGAACCAATCTGATAATTCTGACTTCAAATTCGGATTCAGCGGGTTAAAATACATAAGGATGCCCTGGTATGGTCCGCCGGACAGACCACTTTTTTTATACTGGGGGTGTTTTTTGGGGTTGGTGAAAAACGAGCAACCTGACTATTCTGACTTCAGATTCGGTTTCAGTGGGTTCAAATACATAAGGATACATTGGTCTGGTCCGCCGGACAGACCACTTTTTTTGTGGGGCTGTGTAATTTCTATTATTCTAACGAATACAACTATATATTTATATTTTTTGTTGTAAATTTCTGTTGTACTTGAATATCGCAGTTTGTCAATGAAAATAGTTTCTAATTTCATTGTTAGAGTATGGCATTTACCCATATACAAAATTTATGACAAAAACTGTATTGAAACAATTTTAAAAATTATACCATTTATGATTTTTTAAATATCTTTAATAAACCGAAAATAAACCCATATTTCCCTCTGACTCTGCAAAATCCGTAATGGACGGTAATTTGTAAATTATTGAATTTCTCAGGACAAATGTTTTAAACAAAATAACTTCTCCTTTACGTTTTGTGGTAATTGTGATAAGAAGTTAAAAATACTTCCTGTAATTCAATGAACTCTGTGTGTTTGTTTTGTGGTTATAAACTTAGTGAAAGCCTGTTTGCACATTTATACAAAAGATTGATTAGTAACTTTTTTATTGAATTTTCACCTTAATTTGATTTGATTTGATTTACCAGCGTTCGGTACGCATTGCTACCACCCCCAAAGTACTCCGCCAAGGTTAAGTCTACGATGGATTGGAGGTCGTGCTTGTTGCCAGCAACAAGAGTCATATGGTGCATATTATAGAAATATAGGACGGGAGATGTTGGTATTTGTAAGATGCGTTGCTGCATTGCGTCGCGATTTGGAGTGTCTATGCTCCTCTTTTTGTGTTTTTAATTTTAGAAATCTTCTTCTTTTTAGTCTTCTATTTCCTTCACTTCATTTCTGATTCCGGCAGCACAGTTGATTGCATAAGTTTCTGTCCTTTTTTCTTACTGTTTTCCCTTCCATTACTGTTCCCGTTTTCTATCGTTCCTTTGGTCGAATTGTTTTTACAAGTAATTGGACGGTATCCGGATGCAGTTTTATATTTTCTAGAAAATTCTTCCTTAATGGAAGCATAAGCTAGTATGATCGGAGATCAATGTTTCTGCACTTTTGTTAAAAGGACAATGTTAAAAATTAGGGTTTTTTGCCCCCGCATGAAAACGACACAAAATAAAATGTTGGAAAATGTTAGTTAATCTAGGCATATGCTATAGAAGACCCAGAATGGCTGGGTAAATAGCACACGCCACTCCTGTATAGCAGCAGACCCCAGTTTGTAGGTGATACTGTTACATGTTATAGGTTAATGGTACAAAATAAATGTTTAATAAAAAAAATCTCAGTGGCCCTTTTCGGTCAATACGCTAAGATCACACTTCATGACCACTTTTTTAGTGGTGGTGAAGAGTGATCTTAATGTACTGACCGAACAAGGTCACTGAGGTTTGTTTTATTAAACATTTATATTTTACCTGTGCTTCATAGTGCAACAAATAGTGGTGGTATAATATTTTGTTCGTAAGTAAATCATTATTATATATTTTTGTAATGTGGATATATTTTTTTCCATTAGCTTTAACTGACATTTTCCAATATTTCATTTTGTGCCGCAAGCGTTTTATGAGGGAAAAAACACTTATTTTTAACATTGTCCTTTGGCATTTCACTTATTTTATTTGTGTAACTTTGTTCTAAAACCGTGAATAGTTGGGCGGTGCGCGTCCTTGCTTGATTCCCATATTATTTTGTTTAGTTTCCGTCATCTGTCTAAACCTTTGAAGTGCAGTACTTTCGTGAAAGTAGTCTTTTATTATCCTGAATAGTGAATTATAGGTAATGCGGTATTCTATTGCTGTGTAGGATATTGACTTTGCTGATAGTATCATATGTATTTTGAAATTCTATTATGACTACGTTCCTTCTCTTAATTTCTTTCCAGGATGCTTTTGGCAATGTTCATATGGTTGTTCATTGACCTGCCTTTGATGAACGTAGCCTGGTATTCAGGTAAGTGCTGTCTGCTGCTGGTAGTGAGATGTGTTTCTCTAGTTGTTCGAGCAAGAATTGTGCATAGTATTTGCATTCTACACGATTCTACGCTGCGGAGTATTATTCTTCTGTAATCATCGACATAGTGTGCTGATTTCGAGGAGGGGTTTTTATATAAACATAAACATAAGCACACCACACATATAGTAGACACTATCCCAAATCCATAGCCAAGGCTGTCTGGAAGGGGGTTACACATTTGGAAATTTGTAATTTTTATATAAATAAACGGTCTCTATATAGTTAAACCGTAGGCTTTTAGTTATATATCGCGCGATTTCACATTTGAATTCCTTGTTTTTTAGTTATTGCTAGGGTAATATTTTATTTGTGCAGGGAAAAGAAAGGAAAAACCCCTGCTTCCGGTGTCATTTTTTTTTAAACATTTATTTGTTGTTAATGAACAAATTTTTTGATGGGTTATAGATTTCAGCGAGGGCTCAAGGGGGGTAAAAGGAATGATTCTATGTTATTTGGATTTTTGGGGGTGTGGTTTTTATGGATTGTGAGTTTCAGGGGTTAAGATGACGTCAGTCAAGTGGGGTATATCGTAAATTGGAAGTCGCTCGTATATGTATTTGTGTGTATGTTGTACGTTGTCTCTTCGTCTTATGTTTGTTATGTTTTTTGTTAGTTGGGAGTTTGTCAGTTTGTACGTGAAAAATCGTTGGGCGGTTCCATCAATGTATTCTCGTACCATTGCAGTTCCGATATGGTAATGTATCTAGGTGAGTTGGTTAATAGACGCAGCAGCTTGTTCTGCGTCCTCTGTAGACGTAAGCACTGTGCATCCGAGATTAGATTCCAGGATGCAGAGGCATACGTGAGGATTGGTCTAAAGATGACCTTATACAAGCAGATTTTATTATCGATGGTTAGTTTGCTGCGTCTATTAACCAGCGGATATAGTTTGCTCAATGCTGCATAGGCTTTGTTAATAACTCTAGTTACATGGGGTGCAAAAGAAAGTCTGGTGTTGAGTGTGAGTCCAAGTAAGTTGACTGTTTTATGTTCTGTGATGTCGTGGTTATCTAGTTTGAGTTTTGTTATAGTCTTGGTATTTGTAAATTTTCTGATCTCCGACTTGGAATAGTTGATCACAACCTTCCACAGTTTATAATATTTAAGCAATTTAATGGTATGATACCTTATTTTTTGTGTAGCAGTCTGTCCATAAAAACTGTTTGCGTAAAGTGTTGTATCGTCCGCATATAGGAGCAGGTTGGTAATAGGATGGGTTGGAATGTCAGAAATGTCTAAATTGAAGAAAGTGGAGGATAGTACGGAACCCTGAGATACCCCCGCTGAAAGTCTATACGACTCTGAATAAGTGTCATTCACCCGGACCATTATTCGCCAGTCCCAAAGGTAGTTCTTGATGAGAGAAACCAAATACCCGGGCAGTCCACAAACATATTGGAGCTTATAGACTAGCCTGCTTAACCGAGCTATCGTGCCGGTTGCGTGGTCGTGTTTCGTTCCATAGGTTGAGACGTAATTTCCACCGTTGCGTTGGTGATAATTTTTAGAGTTTGCTCCTTTAGCATTTCTCCTCCATAGTGAGTTAATTCGTTCTTTATTTTATGTTTTTTAAGTGCACTATTTTTTCTAACTATGGACATTATTTCTAGTAGTTTAGATGGTGGAGCTACTGGTCCATTTCTTTATTAATTCTCTTCATTCTTTCATTGCGTTCCCTTCTAATGCGATCATCTAACGTTGCAAATGTAACTTCTCATAACTTTGCTCATTTATTTTAAAGGTATAGGAAAAACATAAAAATTGCTAAACTTGAATCCCACAACAATAAAATAATAAATGCAGAAAATAGAACCAAATCAACCTAGAATATAGTTAAAAACAAACTGGGAAGGACAAGGGCCAGTTCTTGACATATAAGCCTTAATATCTAGAACAAACTATCTTAAGATGGAAATCAAGTGTCGAATTGCTTCGCATCATATTTTTCCAGTGTCGTCCCTGACAATATCAATGAACATTTTGGGTATAATTTATCTCTACCGCGCACAGTATCGAAATATATACCAAATTCAATATTTTTTTATCCTGTTGACGAAAAAGACGTCATACGTAATCTCAAAAATAAGATATCACCTGGTATGGATGGCCTTACTACACACATAATAAAAAATATACCTGACAATATATTACCATCACTTTTGTACCTCATAATTATTATGTCACTGGTTAGCAGAGAATTTCATGATTTTCTTAAAATCGCGTCCATAATCCCCATTTTTAAAAAGAGCTGTAAAAATAATGTTGAAAATTACCGGCAAATTTATCTTTTAAGTGTGTTCTCCAAAATATTATAAAAAATTATTGACCACCGTATCATGTCATTTATCGAACAAAATAAAAAACTGACCGAGTATCAACATGGATCAAATCAAGAAAATCAACTGAAAAGGCATCGGCATATTTCTTTAAATATATTTATAAAGAATTAGATGAGGGCAAATATGTTGTGTCGCTGTTTTTCGATTTATCGAGAGCATTCGATTCTGTGGACAGACATATACTCTCCAAAAAATTAGAAGTTGTCGGTATACTAGTATGTTTTCTAAGTTGCACGAACTCCTACATGGAAAATCGAAAATTAGTAGTAAAGTGTAATGGGTTTCAATCGAATATCTATGATGTAACCCAAGGCTTAATATTAGGTCCTACATTATTCTTAATTTACATTAACGATCTGCCAAATTACATTCAACATGGCGTTACCGAGATGTATGCAGATGATACCACTGTCTCGGTATCAGCTGCACGCAGGAGGAACTATATCATAAAATGTATGTTACACTAGACGATGTACACGCATGGTGCCGGAGAAATAAGCTCATTTTGAATGATGAAAAAACCGTTTTTATAAGTTTTAATTTTATAAGGGCATCAACCTCCAGTGATGACATAAATTTTACAAAATTCCTAGGCACCTACATAGACAGAAGATTAACATGGGAACTGCATATAGAGCGTATTTGTAAATTACTTAATAAAGCCTACTTCGCTATTTTACAACAAAAGGATACAATTGCCCAGACGGGTCTCTTAAGTGTGCAATATGCTTTAGCATATTCACATTTATCATTGAATATATTAGCCTGGGGACGTTCAAGTCATATACAACGAGTGTTTGTTTCCCAGAAAGATTACTAAAACTAGTTTTTAACCTAAATAATAGAGTCAGTTGTGAGGAATTATTTAAAAAATATAATATTTTTAGAGTTCCTAGTAAGTTGACTGTTTTATGTTCTGTGATGTCGTGGTTATCTAGTTTGAGTTTTGTTATAGTCTTTGTATTTGTAAATTGTCTGTGGAAGGTTATGATCTCCGATTTGGAATGGTTGATCACAACCTTTCACAGTTTATAATATTTGAGCAATTTAATGGTATAATACCTTATTTTTTGTGTCGCAGTCTGTCCATAAAAACTGTTTGCGTAAAGTGTTGTATCGTCCGCATATAGGAGCAGGTTCATCGTAGGATGGGTTGGGATGTCAGAAATGTATAAATTGAAGAGAGTGGGGGATAGTACGAAACCTTGAGGTACCCCGCTGAAAGTCTATACGACTCTGAATAAGTGTTATTCACCCGGACCATTATTCGCCAGTCCCAAAGGTAGTTCTTGATGAGAGAAACCAAATACCCGGGCAGTCCACAAACATATTGGAGCTTATAGACTAGCCTGCTTAACCGAGCTACCGTGCCGGTTGCGTGGTCGTGTTTCGTTCCATAGGTTGAGACGTAATTTCCATCGTTGCGTTGGTGATAATTTTTATCTATATCTACAAATGTATGGTATTTGCAAAAATACATTTGTACACCTTGTCCACTTCTGCAGATAATCATTTATATAATACAAGATATAAAGATTTGTTGGTGATCTCAATGCATAAAACAGCGACATTCAAAAACTCACTGCACTATAATTGCATTATTTTCTTTAACAGCGTTCCTAAAACTATGAGAGAATTGAACTTATCTTCATTTAAAAAAGGAATAAGAAAACTAATAATAGCAAATGCGTAAATTTCTAAACAGACAAAATTTGTTTTTTTTGTATGATAGCCTTTATATGAGGTTGGTTGTTTTTATGCATATTTGTAAGTTCTTTTATTAATGTATATTTTTGTGCATGTATGTATTTTATTTTAAATTTTATTGCTATAACGAGACAAACAAATTGTTTATTTAATTTGCATGAATTACTTTAATAAATATTGTTATTTAGACGTGTCAAATATACATAATCTATGTAGGTATCAAAAGAATGGTAAAATAAACTATATTCTATTCATATGCGTATTGTTGTTTCTTTAATATTTTTTCAAATGTCTGATAGTGTGGCGATCAGTTCACTTGCTGGATAAATGTAAGTCACACACCAGAAGCTCAAGTAACCAAGGAGGGGAATGAAAAACAAAATATATTAGAATAACAATTTTTATCAAAAATATAACAACATGTTTATTTAAAAATGTTAATTTAATATATTTTGTTTTTCATTCCCCTCCTTGGTTACTTGAGCTTCTGGTGTGTGACTTACATTTATCCAGCAAGTGAACTGATCGCCACACCATCAGACATTTGAAAAAATATTAAAGAAACAACAATACGCATATGAATAGAATATAGTTTATTTTACCATTCTTTTGATACCTACATAGATTATGTATATTTGACACGTCTAAATAACAACATTTATTAAAGTAATTCATGCAAATTAAATAAACAATTTGTTTGTCTCGTTATAGCAATAAAATTTAAAATAAAATACATACATACACAAAAATACCTTGGTAAGTTGGTTTCTTCGTTGTAGGGGGGAGTAATGTAGGGTACATAGTACATATCTACATATAACCATGGATATAGAAAAAATAACAAAAACAATTTATATTATATATTTTACAGAAAATATTAACATTCAAATAAATCCTTTGAAATATCATTCTATATTATTATTATAGCGTTTTACTTCGCCATAGATGGTTTGGTTTAGTCGTCCTACTCATAGAGAATTTATGTTTTCAAAGAATTCCCTGCATTTTTCCTTATGGCTTCTCTCCACATTTATTTTTCCTTCAGCGCTTCCTCCAGAGTTTATGCTGCGTATCCGTTGTTATTTGGCTGTGAGCTTCATTTATCTTTAGCTGTTCATATTTGTATTTGTTTCCTTCCTTATTCGGTTTACAGATAACTTCTCGTTTTTTAACATTTTCCTTGCCCAATTTTTATTTTAGATTGATGTCCAGTCTATTTCTGCTCCTGTTAGTTAAACACTCTTTGGAATTTTCTTACTTTTGCTCTCTCTATGCATTCCCAGCTTCCCAATGTATTACGTTGTGCTGTGTTGACTTCTGCTGTGCTTTTTACTTTTGTGCTGTTTTTGAATGCTATTGAAGTATTATCTTATTATCCTGCCACCAGGATATGATCTGTTTCTAAAATTCACCTTCCGTTGCTCCAATTACAAGGCAAGAAAGGATTTTTTCCACCTTCTTCTTATCGTTAAGTCAAAATATGTACTAAGTTTTTCAGCGAGTCTCTATTTTCGTTGGACTAGGTGTGGTTATCCCTGTCGATGCTCTTATTTTCATCCATCTGGGCGTTTTTTATGTGCAATTTTTTATATGTGCATTAGTCTCTTAACACGTTTGCACATTTTTACATAGAATCGGCTAAAACCTTTTCTATTCAATTTTCAACTCAGTTTATAGTCAAATTTATTATTCAGTATTTTGTAATACCTGTTATGTTTCTGAATATATATAATAGCCCGGGATGCAGCGTTGCATTTTTGATGGTGATTTTACGCCGCTTGATATTGTGTGTAATCGTTAGTCTAAATATGGCTAGTAATGGAAACAAGCGTCAGCTATCAGAATCATGGTGGACCTGGTCGTGAGAGAAGGTCTATTATGTCGAAAAGAAAAAAAAAATTCAAAATGATTTCAGGTCGTTTGAAAATTTGTACAACAAATGTTTACATGGTAATAATAATTTTAAAAAAAAGTCAGCTGCATAGATAATGGAGGATTATACGTCAGCCGCTTATATAAACCTGTATATAAAACAGTTGATGTAAAATCATTTCAGGATCAATGAAACTTATACAGCTAACTCTTATATTATTAAAATTATAAAAACAATCGTCAGATATTCTTTCAATGGGGGTAAGACCGTCAGCTGAGGGATTATAAGTGCTTAGTCAGCTTTTAATCTGAGTATGGTGCAATCCAATGGAAACTGAGGATCTTTCCCCCTTTATATCAATAGCTGACGTACATTTTCATTTAATATATTGTATAAATGATAATAATTCTAGAAATTTCAAGTGACTTGAAATCAATCTAAACTAAAGCCCCTTATTTGGCTCCAACAACAACACTTGTCTTTTAATTCGAGACAAAATAAAAAAATATACTATTTTTTCAAACTTCAATATTTGAAGATACGACAAACAATGTACATTTTACGTAGTTTGATTTTTTACCATTGATAAAGATCCAAAAATACGTCAAAATCACCATTTTTTGGGCTTTTGGTTGGTTGATTTAAACTGAGCGCAAGAGAATACGGCAAAGATTTTTAAATATGTAGTGTGAAAACGTAAAATCTTTTGACATTATGTAAGAATCAAAGTGGCTCAGCTGGGGCCAAATAAGGGCTTTATGATTTTAATCTAGTTTTCACAGCATACATAATGTGCTTTCAATTCATAGGCCAACTGATAATTTTTCCCCCCTTATACAAATTCTTTAACGTACATTTTTACTTCATATATTGTTTAAATAATCGACCTTCGGCCATTTTAGTTGACAAAGTCGGCTTAGTTTTTATTTCGTTACAATTTACAAGTGTATTAATTACATGAAGGAAGAAATAAATATGAAATGATGGAATAATAGCAATAATCAAATTTATTTTATATAAACATGATAAGCTGAAAAAACTGCATACTTACCTACATGTCCTTTTCGCACGGCTTGGCAACTGCGACTGAAAATAAAAGTCGGCAAGTCTGCAAACGCTCCAAAAAAATGGCGATTTCACGTGCGCCAACTTGGATGCGCGAATTTTTCCCGCCATTGCGAGTTAAACTTCAGGTTGTTCAGTGGCTAGACAAATAGTTCCCCCGAATTCTTCTACTTAAATAGATCCCAAAGGTCATAGGTAAGGGCGCAAGAAATTTACGTAGAAATGCGCAGATAGTTACTGTCACAATTTGTCAAGGTCTGTGCAAATTTAACCTACAGGAAAATACAATGGAAAAATAATTTTTTTAAAATTGTTTATTTCCAGCATTAGTGTATATTACCATTATAATTAAACCCAGAAATTTTGGTTTAAATTGATTTCAAGTCCTTGGAATTTCTAGAAATGATTATTTAAACAAGATATTAAATGAAAATGTACGTCAGCTATTGATATAAAGGGGGAAAGATCGTCAGTTAGATTATACATTGAATTACTCAAATTAAAAGCTCGTTCAGCACTTATAATCCCTGACGGTCTTACCCCAATTGAAAGAATAGCTGACGATTGTTTTTATCATTTTAATAATATAAAGAGTTAGCTGTATAAGTTTCATTGAACCTAAAATGATTTTACATCAATTGTTTTTTATACAGGTTTATGTAAGCGGCTGACGTATAATCCCTCATTATCTACGTAGCTGACTTTTTTAAATTAATATTATCACGTAAACATTTGTTGTACAAATTTTCACCTGAAATCATTTTTGAATTTTTTTTTTTTTTTTCGACATAATAGACGTTCTCCCACGACCAGGTTCACCACGAGTGTGACAGCTGATGCTTGTTTCCATTACTAGCCATATCTAGACTATCGATTACACACAAAATCAAGCGGCGTAAAATCACCATCAAAAATGCAACGCTGCCTCTCGGGCTGTAATGCCTCTGAGACATTTTGGCAATTTTATATATTTCTTAGAATTTGTCATGTTTTCGGGTTTGCTTAATAATATAAAAAGCAAAAAGTAAGTTTCCAAAATTTTTCTTGAACCATAACGCATAAGGGCCCAGGCATATTTTGACAAAATTGTGTACAAGTACTCATCTTTCCAACTTAAAGATTAGGAAAATTCATATCGGAGAGACGGTAATGGAACGCTTCTGAAGTTGTTTCAACAAGCACCGAAACACCTCGAACTTATACTCGAATATTATCACTCGACACTCGTTTTGTCAACCATGTTGGCGTCAGTTGGAAATAATGAAACTGATAGTTTTAATGGAGAAACGAGAGTGGCAGTATTCGATTATAGTGTTCAAGTGTTTTGCTGTTGATGAAAACTACTTCAGAGACAGCATTATACTGAAGATTCCAGCCCCCTTCAGAAAAGTAAGATATGATGGTGTGAGAGAGTAGAGGTAGCTGAGGGAAGATCATGAGAAAATGAGGAAAGGTGCTGGGATAGTAGAAAAGTGAGTGAATGTGATGTAAGAGTGAAAGGGAGCAGTGGGAAGTTGGATAAGATGGACGAATGCGTTGGAGATAGTGGGATGCTGTGGAAGATAGTGGAATGGTGAGTGAAACGGTGCAAAAATTGTGAGAGATCCACACGAGCGAGCATAATCTGGTTTAATATAAATTGTTTGTCAATTACTGAAACGTAATGAAAAGTAAAACCACGAAAGAAGTATTATGTCGTATTACCCAGGATATTTATTGTTGCGCAAATATTTACATTAATTAATTTGCACTTTTAAATTAATTTGCTTCACCCACACGTACTTAATACGAATGATATGTGAGTTAGATTAAATGTTATCAATTATATTTTTACTATTTCTTACCTTGACTTAATTCTTAATATAACAAATTGTTTTAGTTATAAAACCTACTTAATTTACAATATCACCATGTATAATAGGCAAGGTTCAACTTTTTAAGTTTGCTAAGAATCCCGGGATTATCTAAAGGTGTCAAAATAGTATATATTACACGCAAGGGCAGTGAGGCCCACGATAACCTATAAATCAGTGAGATGGTAGACTAACACACTTCAGCCAGGAGCGATAACGTTATTACGTAAATTACAAAGGCCGTTTCCCTGTGACCATAAAAAAAAATTGATTCAAACGAAAGGTCTGTGATTTGATAAATTAGTTATAAGGATTGTAATTTGTATGTTGGAGAAACAAAACGTACAATTATAACGAATTTCAAAGAACATATGGCCCATCTCAAAAATTGAAAAACTGAAAATCTAGTAGCCTAACATGTCTTATAAAAATTACAAAATATATAACAATAACTTAAAGTTAATTAGAAATGTAACAAATAATAAACAGGTAGATGCTTTCGAAAGTTTAAAAATTACAAAATATAAAAATAATTCATACAAGGTGGATCAATAATAATGGGTCATATTTCAAGGTAAATTCTTTGGACCAAAATATGAGGATGTAATCAAACATGCTTTAGTAAATTGTTGCTATGAAAAAAGATACAGGGTGTCTAAATTGTCATTTCTTTTGCAATATATCAACTACCTCTTGACTGATCTTTTCTCAGTTTGATAAGGAAACATTTTTTATGCCAAGATAATTTAAATATTACGTTAGTCCGTAGAGAGCGCCTCATGAGCTATACCTGATGATAAATGTTTTTCTCTTTTTTTACGAAACGTAGTGGCACTTTTGACTAGAAAACCTCATGCAGGAGTCATTTAAATTTTTTGACTTATTTTGCAAACATTCAAATAATCTCTCGCCACGGCCTACATTGATTTTTTCTTAGAGATACATTTCTCTGGGCGCAATAATAGTAGTGTAAATATTTAACATTACTGTTATTAAATAAATGAAATTGTTTTTCTATCTTGCTTAGCGGCTTTTAGAATTAACAATTATTTGAAAATTGTCATGGTAACCATATGTTATCTGAAGCCGTTTTTCGGACTAATTTACGGTGCACTTTTAAAAATTGATTCAATTTTTTTTATTATTAAACATATTTTAATAAAATTTTGATTAAAACTATATTAAGACCTTGTGAATCCACTGATGTAGTCAAAACCGCTAAAAAAGTTTTACTGTTTTCGACTTCGAAAAATAATAAGAGAATGCCTTGAAAATGAAAATTAGTTTATAAAAATTTGTGCTCAAGTAAACTTTTTAATGCTCTATGTATTAAAAAATATACGTATCGGTTGGACAAAAATAGATATTACCGAGGTGCTGTCATTTGAAATGAGTCACACTGTATTAAACAAATAATGAATTAAATTGTTTCTTTTTCAGCTCTGAATTGCTCATTTTATACTTCCCGTTCAATGTGCTTGCTTTAATTTAGATCTTTAAAAATTTAATAACTTTTAGGTACAAATTCTACAAACATTTTAATTGCAATTTATTTTTCAGAAATAAAAGAGTGCTGCTCAACAAGAGATGTGCTGTGGTACTTAGTGTTCATTGGTTTTGCTGTAAACTATATGATACGGATAAATTTGAATATTGCAATAGTGTCAATGGTTAAAGCACGTCCTAAAAACAATGTATCTTTAACAAGTGAATGCATAGTAGAACAATTGTACATAGAAAATTCCACACTAAGAAGCACATTACTTATTGATGCATTACAACGGAATTCGACAACTTCTGTAAGTGTCAAATAATATAATTATTTATAACCCATTTCAAAAAGTATATAATCAATATAATTTTCTGCTAACTGAAAATTGAAATACCTGTTGTATACAATGTTTACCGAAATTCCAACATTCCCCTTTGGTACTAATTCTATATGCAAAAATAGTAAGAAAACTTTCTACGTATCCGGAAATATTTCCTAAGGGTGCTGCGGCCCTCTGAGGATGGCACCTATATATAGATTTTACTGATTATGTCGGAAATACTTTGGGACAACTTGGTATGCAAAAATAATAAGAAATTCCTGTAAATATGTGTACAGGAATGCTGCCTAAGGGACCCACTTTCAATAAAGTAGTTGTAAAAATGTTAAAAAAGTCATTGCTTTTGCAAAAAAGATTAACGAATTATCATTAAAGAAACAACCTCATATTAAATAAAATTATAAAAGCTGCTCAAAATGCTTTCCTTTTTATTCGATGCAGGTCTCAGCGTGGTGAACAGTATTATGTATGTATCCATTTTGACATACACTTACTTCGATAAATCATAAAACGCATTGCCAAACGGATCATAAATATCCCGTTTCAACTGTTTTTTCTCGAGCTGCTAATTGTCAAGAAGGTCTTTCTTGTGTAATATTAGCTGAGAAATCATAATTAAGTCACAAATTAACAAAAATGAAACCACAAAAAAAATGGAAACGAAGGGTAGTAGGTTTGCTTTTAGAGGGCAGAATATTTAATAGTGAAATATTTTTGTCGAAGTCCTCTATACGTTTTCTTAAACATATAAGGAATAAAAAACCAGACTGCAACCAAAAGCTATTGTATTGTCACAAAATGCTGTTTTTTATTCCTTATATATTTAAGGAAACGTATAGAGTACGACAAAAATATTTGACTAGTTAATATTTTGCCCTCTAAAAGCACACCTGCTAACTGTGCCCATGTCAGGGTTACTGCTGTTTCGATTGTAATGGACATCTGCTGCTAGATGGAGCTTGCCATTTTTGTTGCATGTTATGGTTTTATAAATATATTCATGTACCAAGAGTGAACAAGTGTCTCATTCCAGCCATCTCAGGACTACCTGCACTGACGAGAGCCAATAGCTCGAAACTGCAGTCTGCAAGTAGTGTAGAGTGGCTGGCACGAGAGCTTCTTTGAGTAGGAATAAGTCCTTCAGCTGGTGTCTGTTACAATCGAAATTTTAGCGTTTTGTGGCAATAGGTATATAGTTATTGCGCTTAACGCGGCCAGCCTTGTAATTCGTAATTCAGCGCTCGGCGGGGCATTAGTCCGGAGAGTAGCTGTTGGATGCGGTCTGGTTTTTTATTCCTTATATATTTAAGGAAACGTATAGAGAAATTTTACAAAAATATTTCACTAGTAAATATTCTGCCCTCTAAAAGCACACCTACTAACTGTGCCCATATCAGGGTTACTGCTGTTTCGATTATAATGGACATCTGCTGCTAGATGGAGCCTGCCATTTTTGTTGCATGTCGTGGTTTTATAAATCTCTTCATGTACCAAGAGCGAACAAGTGTCTCGTTCCAGCCACATCAGGCCTACCTTGCACTGACGAGAGCCAATAGCTCGAAACTGCAGTCTGCAAGTGGTGTGGAGTGGCTGGCACGAGAGCTTCGTTGAGTAGGAATAAGTCTTTAGGCTGGTGTCTGTTATAATCGAAACTTTAGCGTTTTGTGGCAATAAACAGTTATTGCGCTTAACGCGGCCAGGCTTCTAATTCGTAATTCAGCGCTCGGCGCGGCATTAATCCGGAGAATAGCTGTTGGTTGCAGTCTGATTTTTTTTCCCTTATATATTTAAGGAAACGTATAGAGTACGACAAAAATATTTCACTAGTAAATATTCCGCCCTCTAAAAGCATACCTACTAACTGTGCTCGTGTCGAGGCTACTGCTGTTTCGATTGCATTGGACATCAGCCGCTAGATGAGACCTGCCATTTTTGTTGCATGTCGTGGTTTTACAAATCTCGTCATGTATCAAGAGTGAACAAGTGTCTCGTTGCAACCATTTCAGACCTACCTTGCACTGACGAGAGCCAATACCTCGAAACTGCAGTCTGCAAGTGGCTGACACCGGAGCTCCTTCGAGTAGGAATAAGTCTTTCGGCTCTCTGTTACAATCGAAACTTTAGTGTTTTGTAGCAATACATAGTTATTGCACTTAACGCGGCTAGGCTTGTAATTCGTAATTCAGCGCTCGGCGGGGCATTAGTTCGGAGAATAGCTGTTGGTTGCAGACTGTTTTTTTTTATTCCTTATATATTTAAGGAAACGTATAGAGGAGTTCGACAAAAATATTTCACTAACAAAAAAAGAAACAAAAGGTCACTATCTCTTGTTTCTCGGTCTATGAATCCATTTAAATTTAGCTAGTTTGCACAAAAATAAGAATTGTGAACCAAGTCGTATAAAATTGTCTCAAAATGTTTCCGAACTAATCAGTAATTACTTTCAGAAAGCCATAGTGTTCTTAAGAAGCACTTTCGGACTAATATTTATAGAAAGTTTTCATTATATTGCATGTAAAATCATCACTTAAACGGAAATGTGAGAATTTCGGGACACTCTGCATATACCTAAATATTATTTGTTATTAATCTATTTTTATAAGTGTGATTATAAATGTCCTTTGGATATAAGACCCTTTATTATTTCTAGGTGCTCTATCTATCTAGGATTGGAATAGTACAGAATTATTTAAATTAAAAAAATTATTGTTTTCTACGCCATGCGTTGACATGTCCATGCTTCACATAATGTTCGCAATGAACTATTTATGTTCCTTGAGTCACTTTTCTTATTTCTACCAGTTTGACTAACCTAACATCAAAAGCATTACAATTCAAGTAACATATTTGATGGATTTTCTTGATTTATTGTCTGTATGACTATTACAACGGGAGCCCACCATAGCTCCACGGAACCCCCTCCCCGATCCTATGAAACATTTTTTTCCCTAAAGATTAAAGCCTTAAGGATCAATTTTAGACATGTTCCCAAAGAAAAACTTGCCATATTTATAAAAAAACTGCTGCAAATATTGTCTTTTTCACAGAAAACAAAGGGCATCAGATTTTCTATAAAGTTCCTATACAATATTACTTCCACATTCACAGTATAGTAACGACAAAAAAATTTGTATTGTTCAAATAGGCTTAGAATGTCATAAAACGTTGAGATTTTAAGTTTGAGCGAAAACAAAATTTCTGTCTGTCGGTCTGTCTAACTTTTTTTGTGCGTACATTTACTCTGGAACCATTTAAGATATTGACTTGAAATTTTGTACACATATGTACTTTAACGAGATCTGGAACTAGATTATATATTTATCTTGTTCCGTCGAAGGGTTGGGGGGTAAATTGGGGTAAATTTGGGGTAAATAGGTAAATCAAGCAGGTAAGAGTCCATAAAATTGGTATTTAGTATATACAAGAGAAGCTAAAGTCTCAAAAAAATTTTTGGCATTAGTCACCCCCAATACCACCCCCACGCCATTATTAAAGGGGATGAAAAAAAAATTAAAAATCGTGATTTAGTGCGTGTACAAGAACCAGAATACTCAGAATATTTTTTTACTTAATCCACCCCCATTACCACCCCCCCTATCACCATCCCCACCCCACTACCGATGTGGGGTACCTTTTTATAAGTTTTTGGGGTAGAGAATTTCAAATATTATATTATTAAAGTTCCATGAGCAATTATTTCCACAATTTTTTTTCGTTGTGAGTGACTTGGATAGAAAATCTGGATGTGGAAGTAGTGATTCCTTGGGCAGCGGTTTTTTTTATAGGAATTACCATTTTCCAAATAAATGATCCAAAAATTAAGAAAATATTGGAAATTCATATATCGGTAAATCATTAAGAGGAAATAACTGTGACAATAATTATTGTAAGGTATTTACTGGCATATAATATAGGGTGAATGCACCAATGAATGACCGTTTAAGGTACTACCAAGATTGTAAGTGATGTAATATTAATTGAAAATACTTAAAAAACATTAAAAAAATATCAAAATTGATCTATCTGTCTATTTGCTAATTAGCAAAAAGCAAAAATCATTCCCATAAATTGTTTAATAATTATTTATGTCTATTTGAATAAAAACAGAAAACTGTAGTGAATGACCGATGAGTTCTATTTAATGACCAAAATGAAACCAGTGAATGACCGAATAACTTTTATTACAAAAAACTGATAGGTACACGTATGTAAGTATTTAAACTACAAATATTTTTTTATTTCAAGAACAGCATAGGTGTTGCCTCTGCTGCAGGCCAACTGGGGAGGTTCAATTTTCTCTAGAATATTGGTATGCTTGTACCAAATTTGGTCATTCTTTTCTGGCCACTTCCAATGTTGGGCACTACTTTTATGCATCACTCTAACTTCATATTCAGAGCACTTTGTTAATTATCACCCCTGGAAAGCATTCCATTTCATACCTGACTATCAATCTGTGACTGAGAGTGACGGTCTTGATTTGAGTCTGCCCTTAATCCCATTTTCAATGTTTTCTTCAGCTTCATTGAATGAATTTGATTCTGATTCATTCTTCTCTGTTTCCATGATTTTAGTTGCCTGCTGTCTTTTAATTACTCTGCTATCTTTATCTTTGTCACTGTCGTATGATTCGTCTGAGAGAATATCTGCGGCATTTTCTTCCAAACCAGCTTCTAAGATCTTGTTCTGTAACAGATGTTCTTGCTTTTGAAATTATTTCTGCATTTCTCTTAGAACCGGCTCGGTGGCGCAGTGCTTAGAATGCTAGGTTTGCGACCACAGAGTCCCGGGTTCGAATCCTGGCTAGGATATGGATGTGTAGTGGCGTTTTTCACGTGTTACTGAGATGGTAGCAGTGAGCTAGACTGCGGTTGTGTGAGAGACAACACGGTCTAGTCGCTCTCCTCTCCTGAGTTCGAGTCTCAGCTGCGGCAGATGGCAATGTCGCAGGGAATGGGTGTTGTGATGTTGTCTATGTGTGAGTCTCTATCCTGGTAGAGTGGAAGATCAGCCTACGGTTGAACTCCGCCAAGACGTTAATATAAATAAGGCTAATAAAAAAAAAAAGTAGATGGATGTCTTGCCAAAAACAAGTTCAACCATTTTTTTCCGGTCCTGCCATCTTTAAATGGGTTCTCTCTATGCATTTCTTGCCTATTGGACAGAATCTTCTTCTGGATGCATTGGAAAACCAATCTTTGCTTTTTGTAAAGTCCATTGTTCTAGTTTTCTTTCCTCTTCAATGAAGAGAATGGTGGGGGCCCCATTTTTCTAACATCTACCACAGTTCTACTAAACAGGTTGTTAATAAGAGTACCTTTGGGAATATTAAATTCCTTGCTGGATTTGTTCGCACTTATACTCCCTTCTCGGACAGCTTCTACAGCCCTCTGTAGGTCTTCTACTGAATACTGGAACCTTTGTTTGTTTTCTTAACGGTCGCCGTTATCTGAAAATTAATACTATTAAGGAGCTAGGTATATAACAGTTCTCAATATACTTTTGAAATGAAAGCCACTATTAAAATAATACTAAAAGTGAGAGATGGTCATTTACTAGATTAAATGGGCAATTCAGTAAATGACCACTGGTATTTAAATAGTGTCACAAAAATTAAAACCCGGTCAAATACTGGTATATCAAATCGTAGGTCTTGATACATTTGGAATAATATTAACATGCACATATCCTCCTCTTATAAGAGCTTTTATTGAGAATTTTTAAATTTTGGCGCCAAACCAGTAAATGACCACATCGGTCATTTACTGGGTTTTGTCTAATTTATAGAACCAGTATATGACCACCTATTATTGTGAGGTTAGAATTATTAATTGCAATATTTTCTGAGTATAAATAATACATTTAAACCCCCTTGTATGCCAAAAAAACTATACTGCAAACAAACTGACACCATAACAAGTTTTTTATTATACTTTCCCACAAAGGCACAATGCACTTACCTTATTATTTTGAAGAATATACTCAAGGACACCCACTGTTTTGTTCGCTATTTGTAAAAACTAGAACTAAATTACAGTGTTGCCACTTTTAGAAATATTTTGTAAAGGTTGGAAAAATCTCTTAATATAATTATCAATGGCTTTTAGTGAAATATCAGCCTATAAATGTAACTATTAATCGGAACCGGTCATTCACCAGTGCGTGGCCATGCACTGGTGCATTCACCCTAACTTTATATTCTTTATATAAATATAAATTCTTATAAAATAAATTATAAAATTCAATACAAACCCCGAGTATAACATCTCATTCGCTTTCAGATTCACTGTCACTGTCTTCTAATACATCGCATATTTCTTCCGAGTCTTCTTCCTCTATTGCTTTATTTATGATATCGTTATCATACTCACCTTCTTCTAGTATGTTTTGATATGGAATCGTCTTCTGAAGAGTTTCAGTAAGCGACTGAGGCACTATTTTATCTGCTGAACAACAAAAAGGTTCTCCATTTTCTTGCCATCCATAATCATTCCAATAATAATTTGTATATTTAGTTATTTTCTATTTTCTTTTAATTTTATTTATTATTTGGACATTTATCTCGAAAACGGTAACTCCTAGCAATACATTGCATTAAAGCAATGCAATCAAGTTTTTGTGTTAAAATATAATATTCATATTTGTAATAATTTTTTGTAAATATGGTCGCCATTTTGTAAGTGCAACCAGTTTTTTTTTGTGAACACAGATAAAAGTGTTCCTTAGGCTTTAATTTAAAAGAAAACAATTGTTTCATAGGATGGGGGGGAGGGGGGGGTGCACGTATACCCTCAGTGGTTCATTTTCTAAACTTACGATATTAAGTTCTCTTCGCAATTGAAATGCACTGATAATATCATAATTCGGATAATAGTTGTATTTTTTTAAATATAGATATCCTGTAAATTCATTTTGTATCTTTTCTACTGCATATCTGTTAACTAGATATAAAGGATGCCATAGTATGGACGCATATTTCAATTTGGGTCTCACTAGTGTATTATATAACGTTATTAATGATTTAATGTATTTAAAATACCGTCTTTGTCTCATAATGAAACCTAAACTCAGTTTAGAATGTGAGATTACATTTCGAATAAAATTCTTATATGAGAGTTTACTATCGTATTATATACCCAAATCTTTAACCTTAGCTAATTTGGGCATTATTTCATTATCCATTACGTAACTATGTAAACTTGTTCTCCTTTTCACGTATAATTGAGTACTACACATTTAGATATATTAACTTTGTAATTTGTTATAAACAGTTCATTCTATACGATATCAATCTCTAATACAGTCCATTTTCATTTAATTCTCAAGAATATCAAACTATCAGTATAAAGCAAATATTCTGCTTCTTTAAAACACTCGGGGATTCGTTTATAAAAATAAGAAATAATTAGGGTTCTAAATTGGATCTCTGAGGTACGCCAAAGTTTAAGTTTACATTAATAGAAGTTCGACTTTTTTCCTTTCTTACAAATATGACTCAAAAAATTGTATAAGTTAAGCTGAAACCATTTAAGCTAATGGATATGTCATGCATTATTCAAACCACAATAGTCAGGGTGTCAATCAAAAAAGGTGAAAGTAAGGTATAGTAGAGGTTTGTTTACGGTTATCGACACTTTGGCAGTTCTAGTTTAAGAATCCGGTTGATGCCATTTTGGCACCCTTGAGCATTTTGAGATATTCAAAATGGTGGCTTATCTAAGGTGTAATTTTTTTTTAAATTTTAATTTACGAAATGTGGGTATGTGATACATCATTTTCCATATTTTTCAGGTTCTGGAACACAAATTTGAGGTCTAAAAAGACTTAGGGCAATTCCTTCTGTGTTGCCCTATCGAAATATAAAATAGGTGTCGATTGACAAATTTGTTGCAAAAAGAAATATACCTCAGAAATAAGATGGATTTATGTTTTAAATAATTCTCCCTTTATTTAATAATTTAATATTAAACTTTCTTCCGTAAGGAAGTAAAAAGTTATTTTTAATTTCTTACGGAAGAAAGTTAGAACATAATTTAGGTTTATGTTTTTTGAGAGTGACCCTCATTCAAAGTATGGACGCGATACACTCTGGAATCGTATGAGCTGATTTTTTTTTCAGATCACGTCTTAATCTTGTTAAGCCAACAAAGTTAAAATATATTATATTATATTATTATTTTGTAACTTTTAAAAATCATTTAATCGTTACGGAACTACAAACTAATCCCTTTCAGCTATAAAAAGCGATGTGATATCTGAGAGGGCTGATCTAGCGACGCAACATGAAGAAGTGGATACCATTATGGTGCAGACATCATCGTAAATGTAATAAGTGATGACACCACCATACAGTTTTACTGTATATTATTATAATCTACTAGATTTGAAAAACGAGGTTTCCATGGTTTCTTTTAAGTCACTGCGAGCCCCCACAGATATTAGGGCCACGGTTTTAAAACACAAACAAATCATACCATATTTACCAGCCGCATTCTTTATCTGGTTGCGACACGGTGGCTCAGTACCATTGGATTGCAAATGTTTAAATGTTTAACGGATGGTCGTGTTTTTTAACTCATCCGGGTTGATTAAACAGCAATTTGACGAAGATGTTTTTCAAGAATGTACAATTTTTATAGCTTCTTGTAATGGAGTAAATAATACTAGCAAAATGACTGATGTTATAACTTCTGTATGGGCTAAAAAAGTCGGGCACGCCCAACTAAAAGCTCAGCCATTCTCTGCTCTTCCACCACCTAGTGAATGTTTTGAAGAAAACGTAAAAAGGGCACATTTCCAACAATGTTTGTGGTTGTCTGTAATGGATTTCTCTTGGCCAAATATAGATGCCACTCAATACGGGTGGAAGGCTGATGAGGATAAAATGGAATTACATCCGATCGCCTTGCCAAAAAGGATTCAAATTGCCCCAGATTATATTTTGGCATTAGCAAAATGCTCATACAAATCAATAAATTCGTGTAACACAACTCGATGCAGCTGCGTGGCTAATGGGTTGTCATGCAGTTTAATTTGCAATTGTCTGCAATTAAGCACAGAATATTCTTGCCAGAAACCCCATACGAGAATTTCTAAAATTGTAACTTCTGACAGTGAAGATTTCGAAGAAGATTAAATGCTGATTTGGATGTTGAGTTGTTTACAGTTTTTACAACAAGAATTAAAAAAAAATAAATAAAAATTACAAAAAAAAACAAAAAAGGTAAGTAAATCATTAAAAATTGGTGTTATCCGTATTTTTAAAGTCGGACTTGATTATAACAAAACTAGGTACTAGTTTTCTTTTGCTTCAAAAATTAATTTATTCTCCGAATTAGCCGGCCCTGCCTTACAAATTAGCAACACTTAAAGATTACGCGCTAGATGATTTTTAACCTCAAATACTAATTCAAGACCTTAAAAACATATAAAACGATGTGTGACACATCCATTATAACGAAATATTTGGAAAAACCTGTTTTTTCACTCTAAGCCAGTCGCTATCTTGAATATTTCAAAATGCCCAAGGGTGCCAAAGTGGCATCAATTGGAATCGTAATGTTGACTCTTTGAAAAACCAAAAACAGCCAAAAAACCTTTACTATACCCTACTTCCAGGTTAGGGTAAAAATCTTTATTTGGCACCCAGACAAGTAATTAATTATTTTTTTATATTCCAGACAGACACCGTAAGTTTACTTGCAAATGTAAATCAAAGCGACTTTACAACAAATGCACCTATATTTCAGAAAAATATAAGTAGGCATATCGAAGAAAATTTGATTGAAGTTGAATATGACAAATTTGACTGGGATGAAAAAAAGCAGGGACTCGTCTTGGGAAGCTTTTTTTGGATGCACTGGGTAACTCAAATTCCAGGAGGAATTTTGGCAGCAAAATATGGAACAAAAATCGTTTTTGGATTATCCAACTTTGCTGGGATCGTATGTTGCATGCTTATTCCATTCTGCGCCCATAAGGGGGCGTTATATTTGATCTTTTTGAGAACTTTTCAAGGACTCTTATGTGTAAGTCTGTAATAAATTGTTATTAATTTTTCATTAATGCTCCCAAAATCTATTTGTTTTCAATCACGCCCATTTGCGTATAAAATTCGCTACCGTCTAATAAAGAAAATAATGCAAATGTGCAGGTATGAAACAACCTAACCGGATTATCAAATATTTATATATAATTTTTGCATATTTCATGGTATACTCAGGGCCGCCGACAGCTTTACCGGGCCCCGGGGCTGCTTATTATTTTGGGTCCCTTCCAAGCCCCCCACATCAAATTATGAACCCTAGTACCAAAATCTCTAATGGACCCCTCGGAAGCCAACAGGCCCCCGCGCTAAATAATTGATGAGCGGGGGGAGAAATTAAAATTCATTAAAATTTAAATATTTATATAATTTTGTTTTTTTGAAAATCGCCAAATGTGCACAACTGAATGCCTAACTTATATGACGTAATATAGCCGGAGTCCCGACCCCCAGGGATTTGTCCCCCCCTGCCCCCCTTGTCGGCGGCCCTGGGTATACTCCTAGGAGTTTTTTGAAAATAACTTAATTTTTATCATCTCCCGATTATTGGAGACAAATTGAAAAATTGAAGAAACGTTCGTCAGTGCACTATGCAGCATTTTTGTGTATGTAGAACTTTATCAAAGGTTACAATTCTTCTATAACTTTTATATTTTTGAAAAGTTAACACTAACTTGCCGCCTGTCTTTTGTGTCTTGGGTTATAAGACTTACAAGAAACGTGACGGACGAACAGACAGACATTTTGAAAGTTATTCAAAATTCTATAACGGACACACTGATATTAAACACAAAGTGCCGTGTTGTAAGCTTGAGAGCGACTAAGACTATTACGAAACTAATAAGAATTACGTTTGGACGTTGACGGCTGCGCACAATGGTCTTCAAGCTGCAGAAAGTTTGAATAAAATGAATCCAAAGAGGGGTTTCACAGAATGTTTTCAGAGTATCTATAGGTTATTAATCAAGAAATAAGACAAGATTTTAAATAATACAGTACATCGGGTGACAACGAATTCATTTTACAAGGAGCCATTTAATTATTATCTTTTAAGGTAGAAGCTTGAAATTTGGTTTGTAAATATTGCTCATTGGGGCTCATATTTTCTATGAAAAACAATTGAATACCACTTCCGGTTTTTCCGAAAGTAAGTCTAAGTCAAGAATTTTAAACGGAACTCTGTATATTTTTCATATAGTTGGATAGAGATTAGAATTTCCTTTCCAACGACATATCATATTTTGCCATATTTTTGAAAATGACGGCGCAAGAGACATTTTTGTAAATGTAATATGGTGGCAGTCTGGCGTTATTAATGAAACTGACAATAAACCCAATGTATTTTCTTATTGGATTTTAATTAAAGGTTAGCTGGATAAGCATGACGAGTCGGCCCCCAAATGGCAACCTATATCGAAACTCATGTTTTAATATCAACTTGATGTATGAACGCGATTTATATGTGTTTTGCCGCTGTACTCCGCTTTGACCTTGAGATATGGAAAAAAATGAGCGCATGCATGACTATCGTTCAAAGAGACATATCTCGAAAACTAATTGAGCTAGGGAGGTAAAGCCAATTGGAGGTTTCAGGTAACCTTAAAGAGTATATTTTATATCTTTTTTTAATTTTTAGAACAATTACGCACATCATTAAAAAATAAATAAAAAAATATAATAATTAATATTTCCGTGTTCTCTGTGACTTACAACCACTGAAATAATATATGTTGTAATACTTTATATGCACTATTACTCATAAAAGTTGCGTTAGAAAAAAGTTGGTGCAACACTTCGAAAAAAAATAAAATTCGACACGCACTACATCATATAAGGATACAAACTTGACATGGGACACATATAAATATTTTATGAATTGGAAGAGAAATTGAATGAAAATATAAATAATTGCTACGTAAATATCTATTTCATATTGCGCACAGTGGCACGAATTGTAATTTTTTCGTTCAAAATTATCAAGAGCACTTCGCAACCGATTGGGATAATTTTTTTTTAAATACTCGTTACTTAATTTCAAAAAAACGTAAGAGAGTCGATTTTTTAATTATGCTAACCAAAATTATTGAGCTTCGCCAAAATGTCCATTTTTTATTTAAATCTTAATAAAACTTAAAATTGTGTTCTTATCCAATTTACATCAATCTTGTTACTAGGGGGGGGGGGGGGGGGTTTGAGATCGCTGATTACGAATCTGATATCCAAATTGCCATAAACCAATCTGCAAGCAGCCATATTGGAGATATTTGAAAATTTCAGATTTGATCCTTTTTAAACTTTTTAATAATTCTTAGGAATAGCCTTTTTAGTTTAATGCGTTTAATTTAATTTTAAGTTATTTTTATCATCTTGTTGCCGTCATATTGGATCCTCCATCTTTAATTTCTTCCTGGAATTTGTACTTTAACGAAAATATTTCATTTTTCAAAATTTTTTAGCATTTTTTAGCTGCCATTGATTCCGCCATCCTGTAGGTTGGCTTATGACAATATGGATATCAGACTCGTAATCAGTGACCCCGAGTAACAAGAGTTATGTAAATAAAATAAATAAATAGTAAATAAATAAAATGTAAAATATAAATAAAATAAATAAATGTAAATAAATAAAAGATTTATGTAAATTGGACTAAAAAACAAATAAAGTTTTATTAAGATTTAAATAAAAAGTGGACATTGTGGTTAAGCTCAATAATTTTGATTAGCATAATTCAAAAATCGGCTCTCTTACGTTTTTTTGAGATTAAATAACGAGTGTTTAAAAAAAAATTATCCCAATCGGTTGCGAAGGTAACTTTGAACGAAAAAATTACAATTCGTGCCACTGTGCGCCGTATGAAATAGATATTTACGTGACAATTATTTACATTTACATTCAATTTCTCTTCTAATAATAATTCCAATTCATAAAATATTTATATGGTGTATCCCATATCAAGTTTGTATCCTTATATGATGTAGTGCGCGTCGAATTTTATTTTTTTTCGAGGTGTTGCACCAACTTTTTTCTAACCCAACTTTTATGAGTAATAGTGCATATAAAGTATTACAACATATATTATTTCAGTGATTGTAAGTCACAGAGAACACGGAAATATTAATTATTATATTTTTTATTTATTTTTTAATGATGTGAGTAATTATTCTACAAATTAAAAAATATATATATAATATACCCTTTAAGGTTACCTGAAACCTCCCGTTGGTTTTACCTCTTTAGCTCAATTAGTTTTCGAGATATGTCTCTTTGAAAGATAGTCGTGCATGCGCTCATTCTTTTCCGTATCTCAAAGCAAGTAAGTAAGGTCAAAGCAGAGTACGGCGGCAAAACACGTATAAATCGCGTTCAAGTCGTTATTAAAACATGAGTTTCGATATAGGTTGCCATTTGGGGGCCGACTCGTCATGCTTATCCGGCTAGACCCTTTACCAAACTTTTAATTTGTCACAAAATGATACATATTTTAGATATTGTTTAAAATTCAAATATTTCATAAATGTTCTCAAAAATTTTGAATGGGAACCACTAAATGCTAACATTAAAGTGTGTCTTATAACTTACGGAAAAAAATATAATACACACTTTGGTTTTTGGATTTCATTTTTAAAGATTTTTTTAGTTCAAACAATAATATTGGCTTAATGAACTAATTACTTAAGTAAATAAATAAGCTAAACATTAAATTGATAAAAAATTATTCAATTAATGTTCTATGCATTGGCCGCCTTGTTCCCGACACAATCAGATTCTCCTAATGTCTTCACTGAGCAGGTGTTATAAATGCTCTCGAGAGACGACTTCTAATCCTATTGTCCAAGATTTCTAATGTAGATGGAGGAGTTCTATACTCTTTTTCTTTAGATAACCCCATATTAAAAAATCTAGCGTGGTAAAGTCAGGTGATCTTGCTAGCCACCGGATTGATCCATTGGTTGCCAACCAATTTTCACCAAACCGTCCATTCAAATAATTTGCAACAATTCTTGAATTATGGGCTGGTGCACCATCTTGTTGAAAAATTAGATTTTTGTTTTCCTGCAAGTTATTTATGAAAGGCTTTATTTAATTTTGGAGAAATTCCACTTAAAGGTCGATAGAAAAATATTGGACCAACGGTATTAAGTACTATTATGCCCAACCAAACGTCTACTCCAAAGTATTCCTGAATATCACCTTGTCTTACTAATCTCTGAGTTTCCACAGTCCAATAATGAGTAGTGTTTCTGTTAAATATTCCTAGATAGGTGAACCTAGATTCATCCGTTAAAATAATGTTTTGATGGAATACTGGATTTATGTTTAAATTATCAGTTACAGTAATTAAGTCTTCTTTGGAAGTCATTTTCATATAGGTGATGGTGAATTTGGTACCTAAATGATTGAAATCCGTGTTTCTTTAAAATTTTCCTGGCACTTTCACGGGAAGTATTGCATTGGATACATAATTTGCGAATGGAAGCAATGCGGTCAAATTCGATATACGCTAGAACGTTTGTTTCAAATTCTCCACTTACAATGAAACGTTCATTATTGTTAACATTAATATCGCCATTATTTTAATTTTTTAGATGCTGTGCCATCCAAGAGTAACATGCTTGTGTATGAGCATCACGATCTGGAAAGCATTCCTGGTACACTCTTGCAGCGTTACCAATAAAGATTATTCTATTCATTTTATAATGGAAAATGTACCTCTAGGTTTTTCATTTTTCTTTTTCCAAAACCGAAAACCAAAGTCCATTGTATTACAAATTTTTATGTAGGTTATAAGATACACTTTAATGTTAGCATTTAATAGGTAGTGGTTCGAACTTCGAGGAAAAATATTGACATTCTAGACAATATCTAAAATGTGACAAATTAAAAGTATGTCAAATTTAATTAAAAATCAATAAGAAAACACATTTTGCTTGTTATTTTAACAAGTTGTTTAACATCAATTTTATTAATAACGCCAGGCTGTCACCATATTACATTGAGAAAAAATGGCTCCTACGCTGCCATTTAAAAAAAGAATGGCAACATATGATATGTCGTTGAAAAAATAATTCTAATCTGTATCTATCCAACTATAGAAAAAATATACAGCGTTCAATTTAAAATTCTTGACTTAGACCAACTTTTCGAAAAACCGGAAGTGGTGTTCAATTGTTTTTTTCATGAAAAATTTGAACCTCAATGAGCAATATATAAAGACCAAATTTCAAACTTCTACCTTGAAAGAAAATTAAATTGTAAATTTGTAAAACGAATCTGTTGTCACCCGGTATATTGGATTAAAAGTTCAACATTTTGAAATATCTGGAAAAGGTCTATTTAATTATGAGTGTTCATATCAAACATCGGAAGTAGGGACTCATCCCGCAGAGAATGTTTAATCACAACTACATGGACTAGGAAGAGTTAGTGTATCAATCAATTGGCACAAAAATATTTAAATAATTCTTCAGAAAATGTTTATCAATTTTGGTTCAGAGGCTGAAAGGATTTGGGATGGACTGTAACGATATGTATCATAAAAGCTTTGATTCTCTTGTAGATAGCTTAATAAGTCCATGTTGACGATTATATCATTCGTCTAAACTGAACACTTTTAAATGTTTTCCGCGGCAATATATGAGTTGACTGAAGCTTTCCCGGCTTCTCGCAGAACGTACTGAGATATCTGTGATATCTGTGACTAATTTAAATTAGTCATGCTTTTTTGTATTTCTAAGAATTTTGTTAAAAATGAATAATTGGTCATTCGACACGAGTAAAACTCTTGACGAGTTGAAAATTACTCTTGGTAATGTTAAAACCCGATCTTTACAATAATAGCATTTTAGTGACAAAAATCAGTTTTAGGGTACTACCTAATCGAACAGTAATTTTGGTAAAATCAATTTTTCTGAAATCGATCGGCAATGTCTACATTTTCGGCGCGATTTCAGATCGAAAAATGCACAATTTCAGTATTTTCTCCCGTTGCTAAGAAACTATCAGAAAACAAACCGGAAAAGATCCGTTGTCGAGCAACGATCAGCAAAACCGTATGGGAATGTTACTTTCCCGGCCTAGGCCGGGAAAGTAACATTCCCGTAAGGTTTTTTTATGTATAATTTAGACAGTAAATAAATACACGCAGACAAACCAACTCACATTAAAATTGCTTTTATTAGTAAGCAGTTAGATTGTAATGAAGAAATGTTATGCATTAATACAAATTCCTTAATTTATAATAATATTGATTGTGATTTCAGAAAAAATAGTATGTGTACTTCGATGTGAAAGCACATTCCCGGACTTCGATGCTTGTTGGCCTCGGCTAGCGCCTCAGCCAACAATTTGCATCATCGTACGGGAATGTATTGCTTTCACACCTAAATACACAATATACTATTTTAGTGCAGTTCCGAAATATTGTGTTGTTGGTTGAAGTCAAAAATTTTAGTTTCCAAACTTTATTTTGTCGGTAGATATAAAATCAGACTGAAAACTTTTTCGATTTTTAGAGTACTTCGGGAAATTACCATTTTAATTTTTTACTAAATTTTCCTGTGTTCTACATCAATACCACGCAAAAGTGAATTGTGTCATGTTCGAGCAACATCTTAATAAAAAGTTACTCGCAGGTGCCCACGCCGACTGCAACTTTGAATTGTTTATTTAGCGTAAAAGGTTCATCATACTAAACTCAATTTCTAGTTTTGACTTTTGGTTTAGTTCTCTTCCATGTATACAGTTTCTCGTTTGCATACCAAATAGGGCAAAGTTTTATCATATAATTTTTTACTTCAAGTAAACAATACCGTAAACACGGAACTTTTCTAATATTATTAGATAACAAAAGTTTTGTTAGATAGAAATAAATGAAAATTGTTGCGTTCGTTTCGTTATTTTGCCATATAATATTTACTTTAACAAAGAGGTAGGTATATTTAATTTAACTCTTAACTTTTTTCATTCACTGAAATAAAAATTATTAATATTTATCACCTAAAGTTTCAGTATATTACAACACGACCACATATGGTGTAATTTGATTTATAAGTGAACAAAAACATATTTTCCCTCTAGCTTATATGGTATGTCTCATTTCAAAGCGACACACCCCCTGTTAATAATTGACATTTTCAAAATTAGACCGCTGATAAATGCTCTTAAGACAACTAAAATGACATTGTAACATTTGAAATTCACCATAGGCGTGCATACATGGGGGTAAAAAATGAAGTTAATTTTCCGTGAAATTTTATTGACTTTTTTTTAACAGAGATCTAATACCACCATCTCTTCATTAAAATACGAGTGGTATTGGTAAACGTATTGGAAATAACTAACGTTCAACACGAATAGTAGCTCGCGAATTCAATCATTATGCATCCAGGACGAAACATCAACCAAACAATCACATTAAGAAATGAAAAAATGATTTAAAGAACTAGAATCTTTTAAAGATCAAGAATGGAAGATAACGGCACCAGAGTAAGAGACTCTGACAATAAAATTTTAGAATATTTTAATAATCATTCAAGTATTAGCAAGCCTAAATTTAAATATAATAAAGCTTGTGTTTATAGAGAAGAAATATATAACATCAAAGCATCCAACGCAAAATTTCTTCATATGCTATAAGAAGAATATTATGAAAAATGATTAGGGTTCTGGTTGTGGCTTTAAGAAACGTTTCTTAATAACTGTGAATTTTAAAAAACCATTATCTATACAGATGAAGACACTTTTGCGACAAATGGTACAATATCTTCACAAAATGGTAGATTTTGGATAGTAGAAAACCCGAATTTCACCATAAACTGTAGAAGTCTCTACTCATGCAAGAAGTATATGAATACTGTGTAGATGCATGTGGAATCCTAAATGAAACGATGACTGGACAACATTGTAGCGGCTCACTTACCCCAAATAAAAGATTTGAGTTACTATGGATATAATAAAAAAAGAAGAACAAGAAAATAACAGAAAAATATAACATCAAGCAATTTTTATATTTACCCAAAATGAATTATATCTTATTATAAAACGATATTGATAATCTACTTTAATTTTAATATACATAGTTCAATTTAATGATTATTTTACATTAGTACCATATCATTCCTATAGAAAAAATTTAACAGGGAACAGGTTTTTACAGTTCCTCGGAAATGAATTCTGGGAAACATTAGAAGATTCACAATTAGAGGATAGGTTAAATTTGCTTGTTCAGTTAGAGAGAGAAATTGACTAAGTAAACAATTTCCAAATTAATGGATAAACCCTAACAGTCCTTTAATTTGGTGGCCGCCTCGGTAACCTGATTTAGCTCTAATGGATTATTTTTCCGGTATATCTTAAAAATGAGATTTGGAAACATCGACCGATGACAATAGACCAAATTTGATCTAGAAAGAGTTTCCTGTGAAGATATTACAGAACAGATTAAGAAAGGAGTACTTGATATTCGAAGATGAGTGGAAAAATCCATACAGCTAATTGGAGCTCTAACAGAAGCAATTAAAATTTACGTAAATAGATTCAGTTTATTTTAGTTTACTTCAGTTCATTGTATTTCTTTTTTCTGGCTAATAAGTAGGTAAAAGACATTGTTGTGTACTTATTAAAAATATCATTATTAATTGTTTAATTATGTTTCCTGATAGATATTAAAATTTGTAGCAAAAACTCTTAATAAACTTCTTCTACATTCAACTTGCTCCGAATTACAGGCAATTACTTCTTGTGAAAATTCATATTCATGTGTAACTTTAAAACCACTGCAGGTATTTTAATTAAATTTAATTCAAGTAGGTTCTAAGGTATTTTGCTAAGATGGTGGTATTAATTTTCTGTAAAAAAAATACCACTAATACGATAGAAAATCAACCCCATTTTTACATCTAAGTACGGACGCCTATAGCGAATTTCAAATTTTATAGTTGTCTTTAGAGCTTTTATTACTGGTCTAAATATGACATTGATCCGCTTATTATTAACAAAGATATGAGGTGTATCTCTTTGAAATGAGATGTAGTATATCCATGAAATATGAGAATAGACGCTAACGCTGATAATTTCATAAAATATTATGTTGCCAGTCTCTTACCAATAAAAAAAAATCTGCCCTGTCCCTTTCAATTTAAAATTATGTCTGAATACGGACAAATAAATCTAAAATATTGTTTCGGTATTATTGTCTTTTCGATTTTATGATAAACTCAAGAACTGGAATAATTTACCAACGATAAATATAATTCTCATGAAGTGGCAGAATTGGCAGTAGAAACATTTAACGAGAGGATGTTGCATTGGGCGTGGCCATCTATGAATATCTATCTGTTTAATAATACGGGACTTTGATATGTAGTGCAACTGAGATCAAATACACGGTCAATATTTTTTTCATAATCGGCAACACTCAACTTTCACTCGTTTCTAATTTAAGAAGTTTGAAAATGAAATCAGTACTGTTTGGTTAAGCAGAGAGTATACTCTGAAAGGTTGTGCTACGAATTGTAATGTATGGTGTACACGAAGTACTATGTGCAGGTAGTTATTTGTTCAATAAATTGCCCTCACATATAAAAAATTGCCTGCCAATAAAAAAGTTCAAACAAAAACTAAGAACGTTTCTGGTTGATAATTGCTTTTATTCTGTGGAAGAGTTTTTGGAACTCTAAATTAATGGTTTTTATATATTTCTACCCGAAATGTGTCATAATATTTTTTTTGTAATGTTTTTATTTTAAATTTTAATGCATTAAATTAATTAAAGTTAGGTAGTTTAAATTAAATTTGTCCATATTTATATGTTATCTTGTTTTTAGAACCATGCAATACTTATATAAATAAGTCACAGAAATAAGTATCTATCTATATATCTAACATATTGTGACTATGTGACGGATTAACTAAATATATTTTGCCTTATCCCTGCCCAGAGCGAATGTACTTAGTTTATCTATAGCTCATACAAAAACAAGTTAAAAACAGATTTAAATGGTTTAAAACAGTTATGAATATGACTGTGTTAAATTCAAATAGAAAATAGAAACACGCATTGAAAATGACTGACTTTTATTATACTGTCAAAGTAAAAATCGAATTTTGTCAAATACATATCACCAAGGATAAAGTACATGTATTGTTCAGGCATCGGATCATAACAACCGTTATTATTATATTTTAGCACCACCCACTTGGTGCTCTTATGCTCTTATAGCAAAAGAATTGCAATGTTCGTCCTGCACCTTTTTTTTTTTTTTTTTTTCACATATCTTACACCTTTCACATATTTGACGATTTACAGCTTTTGATAAAGAATCGGCAACCACTTGCTTAGTAGAAACTTTTAAAATGGTAAACTGCCCATTTTATCAGCATCAAAAATAAAACGATCCATGTGTTTAATCCTTGCACGATGAGTTGAATTCTTGGAAAGTTCGATTTCACTTGTATTGTTGTTGTAAATTTTGATTACTTCCTTCTTTATTATTAACTCCTCAATCATAATTTTTATCTGCAATGCTTCTTGACTTGTATATGATAAAGCCTTATATATATTCTGCTTCTGTTTTTGAACGTTCAATGATTTCTTGTTTTTTACTGGACAAATTTATCGCTACTTTTGCTATTTTGAATATATATCACTAATTGATCTTCTGACATCCAGATCGTCATCATAATCTGCATCTGTGTACCTGTTGCAGAACCCTCCAGAATCGACCTAAGTCGAAGACAGAATCAAAATTAGACTTAGGCAAAAATTTCATTTAAGGACATCTTTAAGTCTGCAGAGGCACAGACCAGTCCATAAGGACCGTTATGAGTTCTATAAGGCGTTAGAAATGACCAGGTGAAAATTAGAAGAAACACCGAATCTTCACTTAGGAAAATATGTTTTGGTTCAGGATATGAGAGCGAAAGTATATAATGACAAGGATTTAAGAATAATATACTTTTTCAGAGGTGCAACAAAGTTGAACTTTGAAATATTGAAATATTTGCAAAACGATGTATGAAAGTAGGAACACGAGCGCAGCGAGTGTTCCTATCATACGAGTTTTGCAATGAAGCTTGCCACACGTGTGTTACATACTATTTTTTCTACGGTTGTGAAGTTATTTCCCTTTTTAAAGTCTTTCCAAAATTTTAAATTTGCTGCTTGTCAGATTTTATTTAAAGTGACATTTTCCGCTGTCATTCTGAAGTAAGAAAATTTGACTTTAATTGCAATTCATGTGTAATTAATGTACATTTATAGAATATAATTGTTATTACCAGTAAGTAATATAAAATTCTTTAAGGTAAACACACTATTTTATTCCGGTGCGTGAAGATGTAATCAAGACGTGTGACAAATTCTTTGCCGCACGGCGTGCGGCAAAGTGATATTTTCTGCACTCATTTTGAAGTTAGAAAATTTGACTTTCAGCACAATCGTAGAAAAAGTGTATTGTTTCTTTTTCCTTTGCCAAAAATTAGACTTTTATTTTTGGTACATTTTTCCATGATCACAATATACTTTCGCTCCCATGGCCTGAACAAAAACATATTTTCTTAAGTGAAAAGTCTGCGTTTCTGAGAATTTTCACCTGGTTGTGCCTTACATTTTATCGAACATATACAAGTTCCATTGTACTAGTTTTCGGCTGTGACGCTTTTTATTCTAGGAAATAGCGTGCAAATTTGACGACGAATGGTTACCGTCTGCCAGTCGGTAATCGAAGAGACCATATAAGTACAAAATGTTTTTCTCTCTGGATATTTTTGGTATGGTGGGGGGTTAGGGAGGGGGGGCATTTATTTTTAATCGAATGATTATCGATATCTGTCCGCATAGGTAGTTAGTATATGTACTTCACATACCCCAATTACGTTGGCAGCCGGTCGGTGCGCGCGTTAACCGAAAATAGAAACTAAAAATTTTTTTTTTTAGTTGAGGTTAACGCGCGCGCCGATCGGATGTTTCGTCTGCCAGCGTAATTGGGGTATGTGAAGTACATATACTAACTACCTATGCGAACAGATATCGATAATCATTCGATTAAAAAATAAATGCTCCCCCCTCCCTATCCCCCCACCATACCAAAAAGTTCCAGAGAGAAAAAAAATGGTATTTATATGGTCTCTTCGATTACCGACTGGCAGACGGTAACCATTCGTCGTCGAATTTGCATGCTACTTCCTAGACTATTTCAAACTTGTATGTTATGCTCAAAAACGCCTTACATTAATTTTTTACCTGAGTCGAAATTTTATTTTGTCTTCGATTTTGGTCGGTTCTGGGAGGTTCTATAACAGAACCACGTACGTCAACGGGTCTAAGTGGCGACCATTGATCTCAGTATTTAATTTATTATTAAGTAATAATGTGAACCTTTTTACCTCTAGACCTCCACTTCATTCCAGCAAGCATTAAGAGGATAATTTCTACCTAGTTCTGTTTAACATGTTAAGCCAGTTAGTGCGTGACAGAGTATGGGATAAAACATGCATTTTGATTTTTTTGTATTCTGTTAGCATCTCTCGTGGTTAGACATGGCCCGTAAACATAGTCACAATAGTTAAACTAGGAGAGAACAAGTGATTCGCATACGGTTGTTTTTATTGATTTACTTAAAGTGTGTCTGTGGGTGTATAGTGTCTATAGTTTAGCGTACGATTTTTGTAATAAATAGGACACGTGATCTGTGAATCTTAAGTTTGAATCGATAATAACACCCAAGTTTTTTGCCTTATCTACAACTTTTAGATTTTCATCTCCCAGTTTAATTACTTTTTCATTTTGTTCCATGTTGCCGAACAGCATCACCGATGACTTGGAGGAATTTATTTGAAGGTCATATTTTCCTGATAGATTAATTAAATTACATAAGTCATAATTTATTTTTCTACTTTCTTCTTCGATATTATCCTTATTAAAAAATCTATAAAGTTGTGTATCGTCGGCGTACATATGCATCTTACATGTTTTGAGACAACGGGGAAAATTTGAAGTGTATACTGTATATAGAAGTGGACCTAAAATGGATCCTTGTGCGATCCCTCTCGTCGTATTACAATACGCCGACGATTCACCTGCTAAAATAACTTTATGTGATCTGCCTGTTAGATAATTTTTAAATAAAGCAATGGCTGTTACTTCTAGGCCTATGTAATGTAGTATTGATAACAAAATTTGATGGTTTACTGTGTTAAAGGCCTTGGTGTAGTCCAGCAGTATTAAAACACCACATTTTTTATTATCAAGTTCTCCCAGAATGTCATCGGTAATGCTAACCAGTACCGTAGAACAGCTATAACCAGGCCGAAAGCCTGATTGTGTTTCGGGCAATATGTCTTTTTCTATTAAAAAATCTCGTAATTGAGCTTCCATGATTCTTTCCAGAACTTTGGATAAGCAGGGCAAAATTGTTATAGGACGCAAGTCTTTTAGCTCATTAGGAGGGTTTATCTTTGGTATAGGTATGATACGTCTTTCTTTCCACTTATTAGGGAAGACTGAATTTTCTAGGCAATAATTTATTAAATGCGTTATATGAGGAAGTAGAAAAGGACATGAAAGCTAAATTATAGTTAAATTAATACCATCTAATCCTAGAGCTTTGGACTTCATTTTCATAATGACTTTAAGAATGCCTTCCCCCGAAACAGGATTAAATTTGAATTTTTCGATTAAATTTGTTTTTAAATTGTTTTGATAAAAATTACGGATATCGACATTAGGTGGTAGTTGTGAGCAAATGTCTGAGAAATAGTAATTGATATCATCAGGGGTTATATTTAGATTTAGGTTAAGTGTTTTCTTTTTATTATTTATGTCCAAGTCCCTGAGAATTTTCCACATTTGTTTATTATCTAAATTTTGAAGTTTAATTTCCATATAATTTTTTTTCTGCTTTGATTGCGAAGTTTCTATAGTTTCTGAGTTGTTTATAATAATTCCAGTGATTTATATTTTTTGTTCGCTTATATTTGTTTAAAGCTTTATCTCTTAGCGACATCATGAGTCTAATATTGTCCGTAAGCCAGGGAGATGGCGGTTTATTAAATCTTGCAGTTTTTAGTGGTGCATGTAAGTCTATTAAAAATAACAAACTTTCATTCAAAAAGTTTACTTTATCATTCACAATTTCAATATCATAAATGTGATACCATGGCACTGCAAGTAAGTCAGCAGCATACTCGTCCGCGTCGAATTTTGAAAAATCTCTGTAAGTCCGAATTGTTGGTTCTTGATATTTACATATTGCATGATACTACACAATGATCAGAAATGTTTGAGGCATCCGATACATGACAATTACTAAAGTTTAAAGTTGAATTTATTATTATAAGACCAATTAGTGAGAATGTATCTTGTGTAATGCGAGTTGATTCCTTAATTATTTGCCATCTAAAGCTGTACTAAATTGATTTGTTCTAATATTTAAATTTAATAGGTCTATATTAAAGTCACCCATACATATTACATTATCACACTGGGTATAGATAACTGCCATTGTTTCCTCAAAAATGTCAAGTCAAGCCTGAAAATTGGGCGGTCTATAAGCAACTCCCATTCCAATAGATATGCAGGGGCGGCCCTTGCAAATTTTTCAGGTGGTGCGAGATCTCATTGTGGCGCCCCCCGCCACAATGAGCAATCGCTTATTCGTGATTAGGCTGTACGTAGAGACCGAAGATAGCATACATTTTTTACATCCAAAGAAATTTTTTTTAGTCCGAAAACAGCGGAGGGGGGAGGAGAAATCCGAGAAACTTTTTTTATCAAAAAAAATTGTTTGAAGAGCGGGGGGGTAAAATCCGAAAGATTTTTTGAAGAGCGAGGGGAGAAATCCGAAAAAACAATTTTTTTAGTTCGAATAAATTTTTGAAAAGGGAGAAATCCCAAAAAACAGGCATACGTCAAATTTACATCGTAAATTAATTAAAAACTGAAACAGATGAATATAGATCTTTTCACGGAAATGGAAGTTGTAAGGTTAAGGGCCGGTTTTATAGGTACAGTTTAAACCAAAGTTTAACTAGAAGATTCTGTTGAGGTCCGAAATAAAAATAAATAGCATATTTAGCAAAGTGTATATTAAGAACATTCATCAAATAGGAAATTATTCATAAATTTGAATAAAGATTCTGTGGTATTGATAGTTGTTATTGATAGTTATTATCGATAGTTATCGAATGATTTTTGTAGTAAAAAAACTGCTGTGAGAAGCGTCTTTTTGAGTTCTTGTCAAAAGGTTCTTGTTAATTTCCTGTTTGATGAATGTGTGTACACTTTGCTAAATACGCTATTTACTTTTATTTCGGACCTCAACAGAATCTTCTAGTTAAACCTTGGTTTAAACTGTACCTATAAAACCGGCCCTAAGTGATATTAAGGTGCTTGGGTTTTATTTTTTACGCAGACGAACTCTCATTGCATTTTCGGCGCCCCCCCAAGAAGGCGCCCGGTGCGGCCGCACCGCTCGCACCGCCCTAGGGCCGCCCCTGTAGATATGTTAATACGCACCCATATTTGCTCCAAACAGTCATTTTTACTTTGTATATGATTTATCATGTTATATTTAAAATTATTTTTAATATATAAACATACCCCTCCACCTCTACCCTCTCGATCGCATCTAACAAGGTCATAGCCATTTATAATTAACATTTCATTAGTAATATTTGCAGTTAATAATGGCCGACTTGGAGAGGAGTTGTTTCTAACATCGCAGGATGGAGTTAGTAGCCTGATTAAGTAGTACTATGATCGGTTTATGGCTGATTGGCGAATAAATGAAACTTTCGCGTTCTTATAACTTATAAACCATTAATAGTACAAGAATAACTTTATACAAAAGCTATCGAGAATTTTATACTCTACAAAATTCATAATACATACTTTTCCCGTAGGATCAACAGGAAAAGATTTATTACGAAAAAATTGATTTTACTCTTTATGAAGTGAAAAATTTCGTTTCTTAATGAGGATTCTTCCAACTAAAAAACTATTTTTCCTATAATATTTAACATATTTTCAGGCCCTACAAATCGACAGATTTTCTGAAGTATGGGTCTAAAAACCGTATTAAGTGATAAATTAAATACTTAAAGTCTTATTGAAATATAAGCTCTCTGATACAAGCCTGCCACTTTAATTTAACCAAGCGGATCTATAGTATTTCTGCTTAGAGAAAAAGTAAGGCAATTTCTTTATGTCTCAGTTATAATCCAGTTATTAAAACCCAAGCAAAAATTCATCTTGTCTACTTTAATGAACGTCGGACAAGCAAATTCATAAAGGAACCTCTTATCGTTAAGTAAAACTTTCTCAACCATTTAATATTAATGTTTTCAACTCATCCATTTCAGAATTAACCTCGTTCCTCGTGTCTTTTCACATAAATTATGCACTGTTATCCGCAAACTTTTTTATCTGTGCGTCTGTAAGTTAATAATTTAATTTATAATAACAGTTGCTTATAAATGAATTGAAAATAACTTCTATTGTCTCACTACATTTAAAAGCATTATCATTTATATTATTAAGATATAAAAATAAGTGTAATATACGGGGACTGCAAATGAACATCTAACTCGAATGTATACATTCGATACTCTGAATCATTAAAGAATTATTATATTAAAGTGTTAAATGATATTTATATTTACCTTTTTAATACTTATTTTTAATTTGAGAAGTTTAATGATCTGGTTAAGGTTTGCTTGTTTAAGCAGAGAACATTAAGTACAACGAATTATTTTGTGTAGTGGATAATTTTGATAACTTATTTTGTGATGAATTACCGTGCGCAGATCTGGGCGAGTACCGGCGTTAAAGTACTCACATATAGTTTTATCGCTGTATTACAGCTGTTGATATGTCATGTTTTCTTTGGTGAAATATTATCTGCAAATACCACTAGTGCTCTTAAATTTTATCTATAAATAATTTCTTGAGCCTATCGCCCAAAGTTAATATAAACTCTTGTAAGTTGTACTAATATATAGGCTGATCCTTGCTTACCTGTAACTATTTCAATTTCTCTACGTTTATATTTTGAATAAATTTTTTGCTAGAATCTTAGAATTTAATCAAACAGAAAATCCTTTAGGCAAAAATTACATGTAAAGTTTGTAATATAACTCATACAGGGACAAGTTAAACCCAGCTTAAGAACGTAGTTACAAAATAATTATCACAAGGGTAACTAAAATTAAATAAAGATGCCTACCAAGCAGGCAAATCAAATATTATATGTGTAGGCACAAATAACAAGCTAGATATAGAGACAAATTAAACACACTAGCTCTGAGAAGATGTAAAAAAGTACTGACGGTAGTAATCCATCGCGCGTTAATAATTTGGGAAATCAAAATTATGCACTGTACATTACAATTCGTAGCCCTTATCAACCTATCAGAGAGTAATTCCTGCTTAACTAAATAATCATAACATAATTTTTAAATTTCTAAAATTAAAAGTAAGTAATAAATAGGATAATATATTAATAAACACTTCCATAAGAATCATTCACGAATCATTCACTGACGAACATATTGTCTGAAATATGATTCTAGTAGCGCTACTAGATGACTTTATATTAAAGATAATATTCATATCAATCTAACTCTTCTAACATTTTAAACACACACATTTTTTTACAAAACAATTAAAAAACCGCTGCCCAAGGAATCACTACTTCCACATCTAGATTCTCTATCCAAGTCACTCACAACGAAAAAACTTTGTATGTGAAAATAATTGTTTATGGAACTTTAATAATATAATATTTGAAATCCTCTACCCCAAAAACCCATAAAACGATACCCCATATCGGTAGTGGGATGGGGGTGGTGATAGGGGGGGGTAGTAGTGGGGGGTGGATGAAATAAAAAACATTTTGAGGTTTCTGGATCCTGTACATGCACTAAATCACATTTTTTTTTCATCCTCTTTAATAAGGAGGTGGGGGTGGTAATGCGAAAAATTTTTTTGAGACCTCAGCTTCTCTTGTATATACTAAATACCAATTTTATGGACTCTTACCTGCTTGATTTACCCATTTACCCCAAATTTACCCCAATTTACCCCCCAACCCTTCGACGGAACAAGATGAAAATATAATCTAGTTCTAGATCTCGTTAAAGTACATATGTGTACCAAATTTCAAGTCAATATCTTAAACGATTTCAGGGTAAACGTGCGCACAAAAAAAAGTTACAGACAGACAGACCGACAGACAGAAATTTTTTTTTTCGCTCAAACTTAAAATCTCGATGTTTCATGACATTTTAAGCCTATTTGAACAATAAAAATTTTTAAAAATTTTTTTGTCGTTACTATACTTCCACTGGACGTGGAAGTAATTATGCTATTCACCTAACACATGAGTATAGTAATAATAAAATTAATTTCATTTAATATTTTGAAAACAGTTGCCTATGTATTCCTTTTGTAGAAATACTAATAATGCGTCGGCGTTTTATAAAATATTAGTGGAAATTGAAAAATTTAAGATTCTTCTGCCATTTTACAAAATTTCTAGTCACTGAAAAATAACAAGGCGTTTTATGAACCATTTCGACTTCGACATATACATAATTCATATTCAATGTTCATAATGTACTATTTCATCCCTTTTTAATCCTTAAATAATAAATAAACCCAGTTTTATCATATTGAGGTTGGTTTATGAAAGTTCCTCATATTTGCAATAAAAAGAAACTAAACTGTGGCCAATTGAAACCGACCAAGCGAGTTTTTAGATTGAATTTAAAGCCATATTTCTTTAAAAGGAGAATATATATATCAATATGCGGTTTTCAGGATTTAAGAGATAATTTGTATGTGAAACAGTGTATGTGGAAATAATTGTTTATGGAACTATAATAGTATAATATTCGAAATCGTCTACCCCAATAACTCATAAAACGATATCCCACAGCGGTAGTGGGCTGGAGGTAGTGATAGGGAGGTGGTAGTGGCGGTGATGAATAAAAAAAAAGATCTCAGTCTTTGATTCTTCTATACACACTAAATCACAATATTTTCTTTCACCCTCTTTTATAATGAGGTGGGGGTGGTAATGGGGGTGGCTAATGCCAAAATTTTTTTTGAGAGCTTCACTTGTATATACTAAATACCAATTTTATGGATTCTTACCTACTTGATTTACCTATTACCCTCATTTACCCCAATTTAGCTCTCAACTCTTCAACAGAATAAGATTAAAATATAATCTAGTTCCAGATCTCATTAAAATACATATATGTACTACATTTGAAGCCAATATCTTAAATGGTTCCAGAGCAATCGTGCGCACAAAAAAGTTACAGACAGACAGACAGACAGAACGTCAGACAGAAATTTTTTTTTTGCTCTAACTTAAAATCTCGACTTTCATGGCATGCTAATACTCTGGTCAAATTTAATTACATCATTTCAACAAAGCTCATTTTTTCAGTACAGATTGTTTTTTCATTGCTTATCGAAGAATCGGGTGTCAGTTACTTCAATCGCGGAGATGAAGAGCGTGGAAGCCTGCGCATCCGGTAAAATAATTTCGTTTTTCGCGTCAATCCAACAAGGCTACTAAACTATAAATATAGTTTATTTATGTAATACAAATGAAAAAAAAAATGCGTCAACTGCATACGGTAAGGAGCGAAGGTTGTCAGCTGCCTTAGTCAATATGTATGAGAAACACGTGAAAATTCGTTATTTCAACAAAGCTGAAATTTATTTATATGATAATTTACGATATAAAAAAACAACAAAAGTGTCAGCTGACAATACCATGGGACAAAACCTGTCAGCTAGGCCTTTTAAGTGTACCGCATCGTCCAGGCGCTCACCGCGCGCAGCTAACGTATTTTTTCATTTTTTTTAACCACTTGATGATCAATTTTAAGTTTCTCTCAACACAAACTAAGGCTGGTTTTTATACTTCTATTACAAAATGTCCCACACCTAAAAATATATAAACTGAAACAAAATTGTTAAATGATAAATTAAAAAATTAAAACGAAGGCAGTTGACGTTTCGGAAAATAGTTCTTTTTCCGTTATCAAAACTTTCACTTTTAGGAATGTCAAACCAGACAGTTTGTTGTTTATGTATTTCCATAGTCACGTGAGACATTAAATTATATTAGCTGGTACAGAAATCTATAGAATAATTAGAAACACATTTATCCTCATTTAAAAAAATAATAGCGGATTCCTTAAGTTTTCTTTTAGTTGAGTTGCTTTCTTTTTCCAAAATTTTCGCGGAGTCCCACTGGATCCTATGATTGTTATCCCACGCATGTTCACAAATTTTTTATTTTTGAAATTCTCCCTTTCTAGCATAATTTCGGTGTTCACCAAGCCTTACGTTGAAAGGTCTAGATGACTCACCTACATAATGCTTACCGCACTCACATAGAACACTATAAATACAATCCTTGGAATTTTGAATAATATTCACCGGTTTAGTCTTTGATAAAACAGATCTTAATGTGACTCCTGTTTGAAAAACTGTTCGTTCAGAAAATCTATTACCGATTTTTCGCAATTTATCCGATAAACCCTGTATGTATGGAATTACTGCTAAAGATCTAAATTCAGGTTGTAAATGTTGAGTGGTTACTCTACTTTCAATGTTTGCCATTTGGCTATCAACAAAACCCTCGTGGTATTGATTATTCAATAGAACGGTTTTAATAAATTTTTTCTCGTTACTTAAACTTTCATCATTTGAAGAAATTACTTTAGCCCCATCATACAAACATTTTACAACACCTTTCTTAATGCTAATATGTTGATTTGAATTGAAATTCAAATATCTGTTTGTGTGTGTTTGTTTTCGATAAACACTGGTTTCATATTTATTATCTAACTTTTTAATTAACATATCTAAGAAAGGTAATTCATTATTATTCTCTACTTCTATTGTAAAATTAATTGAAGGTTCCTTCTCGTTAATCTGATTTAAAAAATTATTTAAATGTTCTTTGCTATAAGGCCATAACGCAAAAATATCACCAACATATCTTCACCACACTATAGGTTTATAAATTAAGTTATTAATATTATTTTCTTCAAAATTTTCCATAAAAATATTACTTAATATTGGAAATAAAGAAGAACCCATGGCCATACCAAAGTTTTGTTGATAGAAGTCATTGTTCAATTGAAAGTATGTCTTTTTAATGCAAAAAGTAAGTAGTTCCATTATAGTTTCTATGCTTAATTTAGTTCTATTCTCCAAATTCCCATCATGTTGCAAGTTATTTTTAATTATTGTTAATGTTTTATCTACCGGAACATTTGTAAAAAGGCTTACTACATCAAAACTCAACATTAGATGATTCTTATTAAAATTGTTTTCAAATAGTTTTTCCAAAAAATGTTTGCTATTTTTAATATAAGACTCAGAGGAACCTGATAAAGTATTTAAGATTTTTAATAAAAATTTGGAGAGATTACTAAATGGAGAATTAATTGAGCTCACAATCGGTCTAAGAGGAATTTGAGGTTTATGTATTTTTGGTAAACCATAAAAATGAGGAGGTTTACTATGACGTGGAGTTAGAACCGTTCGCTCAAAATCGGTAAATTCATTTTTATATTTAAATAGAGTCCTATATATTTTGCTTTCTAAAGATTTTGTTGGATCACTATTTAATTTAGAATAATTAATTTCCATCATTAATTAAGTTCATAATATTTGTATTATACACAGCTCTGTATCTAAAATTACAGTGGCATTGCCTTTATCAGCGGGTAAAATTTTAATACTTTCGTCATGTACGGTTCTAAAAGAATTAAGAATATTAATCTCGTATGTGTAGCTACTTTCATGAAGGCATATAATGTCAATCAGAAAGAAGATGTCTTGAAAACTGACCAGAATTTCGAAGGATCTATGTTACCTCCATGTAAGACGTAACTGAAACAGCATTTTTTGCGAATTTCTTACATTGCTCAATTGTGGAGTCACGCACATCTTCATACGACAAATTTGTCTTTGCCAACTGATTACGGATGGGAAGAATACGACGAGAAGTATATTTTTAAGTGGTTTCAAGGCGATCAATTTCCGAAAATTGAAAATATCATAAATGGTATTCTATGCATATAATCTTTTACTTCTTCATAAATTCTCTTTTATTCACTTCAATGATTTTCAATATTTTTCGGCAGATATTTGTGAAGACGAAAATGAGAACGATGACGCTCTGAGGAAAATCTAGATTTGGAAGACCATACAGACAACACTTCCGAAGAGGAAGATAATTTAGAATACAGCAGTGAGAGTGATTCAGATGAGAACTGATTGGTTTTATTCGTATTGAATGTGTAAAATAATAGAAATATTAAGATTTTTATATTGATTCTCATTATTTAATCCTTACTATTCTCAATCAATGATTGCAATCTCTAAGTATTCTCTAATATGTATGTCTAATATTTCATACAAATATGATTTTCTTTCAAGTTTCATACGTCAGCTGGGGCATTAAAGATACCGCGCGCGGTGAGCACCTGGACGCTGCGGTACACTTAAAAGGCCTAGCTGACAGGTTTTGTCCCATGGTATTATCAGCTGACACTTTTTAATTGTTTTTTTTTTATATCGCAATCTATCATATAAATGAATTTCAGCTTTGTTGAAATAACGAATTTTCACGTGTTTTTCATACATATTAACTAGGGCCGCTGACAACCTTCGCTCCCTACCTTATGCAGCTGACACATTTTTAAAAAAATTTATATTACAAAAATAAACTATTTACAGTTTTGTAGCTTTTTTGGATTGACGCAAAAAACAAAATTGCAGCCTCCCACGCTTTTACTCTAGACGGTCGCGTCAGCTGACACCTATTTTAGTTGTTTTTCGAACGAAAACTAACATTAAAAAACAAAGAAGTCGTGTTGAAATGATGCATGAAATATTGACGCTACCTCCCAGACTATAGCCTATTTGAACAATAAAAATTTTTTAAAATTTTTTTGTCGTTAATGGTTTGAAAATTAAAATCATAACTTGGTAATAACATAAATAACATGCTGAGAATGACAGTTTTCTGCATAGATGACAACAGACTAAGTTTGTTAAGAACAAGAAGAGATACGCATTACATTACCTTAGTATACCGTGGAGCGAATATGCATGAGTGATTATAGGAGCAAGAAAATACCCTTACTAAGGACATCAAAGTATAAAATATCGACAACCGTAATAGGTACATAAAATATTAAATGTGTATATATATCATCTTGTCACAGAAACTTCCCCAATAAATTATATACCCAGGAAACCGACGTGAATAACAATAATTATAGGTGTATTTTATTCCAAATTTTGCATTGTTTATTGTTTTATTTATTTATTTATTTACCACTATCCAATAATCAAGGTCCAAGTACGAGATAGGAATTACAAATAACTAAACAAAAAATATGGCACAAAATGTTTTAACTATTCTAAAAAGATTTACATGAGGATATGGTATATTTATAGTATCAAACAGAAACATGACAAACAAGAATGCATATGACCTCCGTCTGTCCATCACGTCCCTTATCTTTATAGTTACGATAACTTAAGAAATAGTACGATTGGTTTGAAATTTGGACAGTTAGATGTGTTAGCCAGAGAAAGAACGTTTAACGAAGTTAATTTCCCGATGTTAAAATGCTTTTAATTTCTACTGTACTTCGCTACTAACACCGCTTACATTCGAATATTTATTACGAATATTTATTTGAAATTAATCACTGTGCTGCCGAACTTCGCATATTAGCGAAACTAAAACTGAATATATTAAGCCGTGATTTTATCATGTGTTGAAAAATGTACATGCTAGGATTTGGGAAGGTTTCTTAAGAAATAGATTTAATTCAAGAATGCGATACGCGTAGCACTAGCTGCGTCCTCACAAACGCGACGTGCCGTGGTCGGAACACCATTTTCATAATTCATTACCGCTCCAGACTCGACCCAGTAGAACACGCCAATTGACCGCTAGCATTACCGTACCGCTTTCCATTCAGGTAAAACTCAAATAGCAAACACCGTTACTATTCTGAGCCACCGTTTTCTTATCAGAAGTTCCTGTCCAACATAAATTCGTGCCTAAACGAAATTATTTAAAAATCATTTCCGTTAAAAGAATAAAATATAATTTGCGATTTTTGCACCGTCAAATTGTATTTAAAAACAGTTATAAAGTATCACATTCCCAAGGTTCGTATTCAAGCGACTATGTGAAAGAAGTTGTTGGTTGTTTTTGTATAACCTTACCTGATAAAAAAGGCATAACAAATATTTCAAGAAAATATCAATAAGTTAGTTCTTTTTATTCAATTAGTTTTAACTTGAACCGTTGCTAAAGTTTTACAGAGTTAAAATAAAACCTGACATTTTGCTGGAGTGATAAAAATTCGTTTTAAGTATATTTTATTTTGTTTTTATCACAGTTGAACAAACTAGAGTAAAATTTGCAATTTCCATGAATTTTATAAAAGGACCCCAGAACAAAACCCATGAAAATGTTGATTCGGTGGAATCGGCTGAAATTTTGGTATTTTGTAGTTCAAGTCATGCTGATCAAAGACATTCAAGAACTTTTTACTCTTAAACTATTAACTTTAGAAAAAAGTTGCAAGGGTCGAAATATTTTTGTTCAAGTCCAATAAAGCTTAAGAATTCTTTCAGAATTTTTTCATCAATTTTTAGGTTAGGTAAAATATATATGTCATATTCCCACATGCCTCGGTGGGATTGGCTGAAACTTTGCTATTTTGTAGTTAAAGCCATGCTGATGAAAAATTCCCGTTGCACTGAGTCTATCCTATGAGTGGTTTTCGCTCCAGGAGTGCCTGAAGGTCTTAACAACGAGGTAACGGGTAATCTATATATGTACGTGTTTATGAATGGCTTCCAGCGTGTTTGTGTACTGCGTTCATGAGTTTGTGTGTATGTATGTGCCAGTGTATACAGGGTTCTCCGGAAATATCGATGACAAACTTCTGGCGCAGATTCTACATGCAAAAATATGTTCGCAAATACCTTGAGCTACGGTCCTTTGAAAATGGCACCCAAAAATTGATTATTATTTTATATGTCAGAAACCTTTTGATTTAAAAGGACGCGACTTTATATGCATATTGAACAATAATACAACCTTATTTTTGAATTATTTTTTAAAAATATTTTTTACCGTAATGGGTGGGTATTGAGGGGGACTATCGGTATTTTACATTAATTTCTTATGTCTCTTATTTTTTTTCACTTTGGTACAAAAGTCGAAAGTACGAAAGTCATTCACTAATTAAAATTCACAAAAAATGTCCTCTTTCATTTTAGTCGTAGGACCGTTTGTGAGAAAAATCGTTCTAATGAGTTGGATGCGGAACAGCTGAAAACACAAGCGTATTATGGTTTTTGGAGTACGCGCGGCATGAAAATCATATAAAATATCTATCAGTGGTTCTTCTTCGAACGATACATGATGCTGGAAACAGAGCACTTGTTCCTGAAAATCCTGTGGATGTTCTCAATCCTTAAAAACTAAAAAAAAAAATATTAAAAAACAACAAAAAGTAAAAATAAACAGATAGAAAGTGAAACCAAAAAAATGGGATCACTCTGGTTGGCAATGAGAATGCTCTCATAAGAAACATGGTGCCGGTAAGAGCAGGTTCTTTGATAAAAATAATCACACACACACGCACGCACGTACACAGGCACGCTGGAAGTCATTCATAAACACGTATATATAGATTATCCGTTATCTCGTTGTTAAGACCTGCAGGCACTCCTGGAGCGAAAACCACTCATAGGATAGATTCAGTGCAATAGGAATTTTTGATCAGCATGACTTTAACTACAAAATAGCAAAGTTTCAGACAATCCCACCGAAGCATGTCAAAATATGACATATATATATTTTACCTAACCTAAAAATTGATAAAAAAATTCTGAAAAAAATTTTGAGGTTTATTGGACTAGAACAAAAATATTTCGACCCTTGCAATTTTTTGCTAAAGTTAATAGTTTAGGAGTAAAAAGTTCTTGAATGTCTAAAATGACGCATATTACCTAACTTTGACAAGCTGTATCTCAAAAACTGTATATAGGATTGGTTCGATGTGATAAGAACTTTTGATCAGCATGACTTGAACTACAAAATACTAAAATTTCAGCCGATTCCACCGAATCAACATTTTCATAGGTTTTGTTACGGGGTCCTTTGTCATAGTCCGGGACTTAGGTCGAAAATCTGAAAAGCCGTAAAAATCATTTATTATAGTAATTTTGTTACCAACACCATTTTGTTTGAACTCTGATAAGATACCGCCTGGCTGATAGCGTCAACGCGCTACCACTGTACTTTCATTTAATACCGAGACTTGAAGAATTTGGCAAATTCATACCGATTCAATCAAATGCAACTCCACCAGTCAAATTTCCAGAGCAAAGTAAAATATTAGAATTATTATTGGTACGTCCGTCTGTCTCCGTTATTTGCGTACATCGATAGCCGTTTATTTAATTGTTACTGTATTACAATCTACTTTCTGTAGTTTTGCCAGATTCTTTGCTTTCTCTGATGCATGAATTTTGCTATAAATATTTGCTTTCTATTGCCTGGTATTTGAGGACTGCCTGTTTTTGCCGATTAATAGTATTTTTTTTTGCTTACTGTTTGCCGCTTACTTTCATATCGCTTATCAATTTTTTTTTGCTACCGCTGCCACATTCCTGTATTAACTTTTTATAATTACCTGCTTGAGTATCGCTTAATTAGCACTGCTAGTAGTCAATCGTAACCTAGTAAGTAAATAATCTACGACCTTCCCTCGTCCGATCTAGTCAACCGTATAACATTATGTATATATTGTAAGATGAAACATTTCTAAGCTATATAAAAGACAAACTCCTTATATTATGAGTGTCTTTGACTTTTATTACATTTTTTTATTGTTATCTATTTCATATTTCAATAAACCTTGTTACGTACCGAATTCTGTGTTTTACTGTTGAATGTGAATGAAAATCTAATCTATCGTTTTGACCTCTGGACGTAACCGTTTCTTCATTGAGTTTATCTCGGCCCTACTGCAACAGGCTGTGTTAAGAGGCTAGTGTGGGACCTTTGCCCCACGTAAAAAAATTAAAGTGGCGCCCGAGTGAAACCGAAGTTGATCTCGGCGCCAAAGTGACGCTTCCACTTGTTTATGCTCTAGACAACTAGGAGAAAGCACGTCTCAAACGTCATTATTATTTTTTAAATCTGTTAGGACCTGCATATAAAAGCCATTAAATAGTTTAATGAATAATATGTGCGTGAAGACGATTGTGTCTTTTGATAAGATTCCACGAAACAAATTTACTGATAAGCATCCCGCCATCATGGGGAAAGTATTTAAAAAAATATAGCAATTATACCTAGAAAATTTATTTATTTTCAAAAAGCTAAGAAGGGCATCCTAGAGAGTAATCAATATTCGCTTCAGGCGAAGATATGTCTTTATTGATTATCTAATATATTTATAGGGATTTGCTTGGCCAGCAATGCACAACATGACTGCAAGGTGGATTCCTCCCAACGAAAGAAGCAAGTTTGTGACAGCATACTTAGGTGAGCAGATTCATGAATTAAATGAATTAAAACTTATTTATCAACTTTTTATTGTCTATAATAATTTATCTGTATAATTTTATAAAAACATATCTTACTTTTTTTTTGGGAGATATTAAGTCATATAGATCAATCCATCCAAACATAGATATAATATGTCCAGTAGGGCGGGCCGAAAAAATCGAAATTGTTCAAATCGAAAATTAATAGTGCGCAAAACTTGCATTTGGTGCTCAGGAGTATTACTGCAAAATTTCACTAAAATTAATTTTGGTCTTGAGGTTCCACAGGGCACTTAAAAATTTTAAATTTTTAATTTTTTTTTCAAAATTGATATTTAATAGGATTCAAAAGTTATATTGGGTCCTTAACAATGTGTTTCCAAATATTCGCTAAATTTAAATGATGTTTACAAGTTACAAATAGTTTCGAAAAAATCGAATCATTTTGAATTCTTTCTTACAAACGAAAAAAAAAATTATGAAACTCTCTTAGCTATTAAACCCAAAGCCGTCGGTGAGGACTTAATTAATATTGACATGTTATTGTATTGCTGTCCTGTAATATAGCCATACGTTACGCACATTTTTAATTTTTGTATCGAGTCACAGACCTTTCCATCAATATGGAAGCGTTCGCAAATTATACCTCTGCCTAAGGTTGCCAGCCCTGTTGAATTTAAGAACCTCAGACCCATCAGCATTCTGTGTTCACTATCAAGCGCTCTCGAAAAAATTATTGATAAGCAAATACGTCAGCACTTTTTCAGCTACAATATTTTACCAGAACACCAGTCCGGTTTCAGGCCGGGATACAGCTGCAGTACGGCACTGGCCAAAGATACTGATTTGATTTGCTCTCCGCAATAGATCAAAACAAGTTATCTGTCTTGGTACTTCTAGATTATTCGAAAGCCTTTGATAGGATAAATCATGATTTGCTATTGGCTATCACGCACTACGTTGGATTCTCTGAAAGAGCTGTTTCTTTGCTCAGAAGTTACCTCGGTGATCGCGTACAATGTGTTGTGTTAAATAATAAGAGATCTTGCTTTTCCCCAGTTGTGTGTGGTGTACCACGGGGGTCTATTTTGGACCCCTTTTTGTTCACGTTATACACCTTTGAATTTCATAAAATCATATCTTTCTACACCACACATTTCTATGCTGATGACACGCAAATTTACTACCCATTTGATGAAAAAGACACAAAACATGCTTGCCAAAACATTAACCATGACCTCAAAATTTACTTCAAATTTCCAACAAATTCTGTTTAAACATTAATGCCAGTAAATCGAAGGCTATGTTATTTGTTCGAATTTCCTCACGAAATTGAGTCAGTAATGATGTGAAAATTTCAGTAGACAATGAAATTATGAATCTTACAGTGCCAAAAATTTAGGCTTAATTCTAGATGTAAATTTGAGATTTTCCGCACATGTATCATCTATCGTTAGAAAGTCGTACTGTTCTATAAAATTAATATACGCCAATAGGCACATTCTAAATAAGAAGACTAAAACAATTTTTTGCGAATCGTTGGTGTTGTTTCATATCAGTTATGCCGATGTAGTGTACGGACTATGTCTACTTAAAACTGATGCAAAATGCCTACAGTTAATCCAAAATTCTTGCATTCGTTTAATTTGCGGACTATGCAAACGCGATCATCTATCGGCTAAGATAACCGAAATTGGGTGGTTAAATACTGAGAGAAGGAGAATGCTACACTGCTGCACGTTCTATCACAAAATAATCACTACAAAGAAACCTCAGTATCTGCTAAATATACTACGATTCAGAATGGACATTCATAATATTAATATCCGGTTTAAAAACAACCCTCAGCATACAATACATACATACAACTCCGCAAAACACTATAATAGAATTCCAGCTGATTTAAAAAAAATCAGTTCTAATATATTTTCAAAAAAACTCAAAAAGCTAATGTTTCAAGATACTACCTTCTTAGCATAAACAATTGATGTTTGTGTAATTGATTCATTTGTTGTTGTTGTTGTTAAGCAAAACGGTATTATGTGATACAGATACTCACTTCTTTTTATAGTTGTGTTACATCTTCGAGGTTGAGTGGAAGAGCAAGCATTTTGGATGACAGATCCAAAATGCTTGAACTTCGCCTTTTCCACAATTTATTCAAATATGTGTCTTGTTTTTTTGTTTGTATATTTATATTATTATGGAATAAAGACTGTTATTATTATTATTATTATAAAAAATTGGCTGCTGAAATTAAAAAAAGTCGTCTAAATATGTTTAACGATTGAACGAGTAACTGTGCAGCTCTCAGTTTACGTTGAGGTAATCCAGGGCCCACCACAAGAGATGACTGCGCCTCGAGCTTCGCCCGTGCCCTCCCAACCTTCCTTACCTTTGGGGCACCTTTAGAGAATATTGGATACTTTATACCACAAACTGAGGCAGCAGCTTCCGTAACAATCTTAACACATCTTTCAACACTCTACTATGTAATACTACATAGGATGGGCGGCTCAGTTACTTTGCATTCATTCTATTGAATCATTTCGGTGTAATCCGTTGTATCAAAGTTAAGCTTCGGAATTATAAACTCTCTCACTTCATTAGTCCTTTCTTGATTTAATAACATATCTCAGTCCCAGCTCTTTTATATGTTTACGATCATGGGCAATCATGACTAGAAGAAGACTTTCAGGATGGGCAGAAAACGCGTTTCGCTTAATAAGTGGGTTAATAATATCTTTGATCTCTTTTGGAAGGTATCTGGAAGAGTGAATCATTTCCCATTTGTGTCAGTTTTAATTTAAAACCATACCCTGGCTTACACTTTCATTACAAATTCTGCAAGAATTTTAAGTTCCGCAGAAGAGTCCTCTATACCTCTGACCCCTTGTACGTCCATGGACGTACAAGAGGTCCCCACACATACTCTGGAACTATTAGAAAATGTTTGGAGAAATGTGATCAACTTCCTGTTATTGATTTTCAAGCAATTGAAACAGATATTCTTGAACTTGATAATTTTAAAGTGGATAATCTAAGCTCAGATCAAAAATATTTATTACAAATGTCTAAGGCTATTCATTCTGATTCTTGCTCAGAAGATCTTTCGCATAGAGGTTCCGGAAAATTATCACACAGTAGATAGGGTGGATTCCTCCCAACGAAAGAAGCAGGGTAACAGCTGCCGAGAGAAATTTGCGTCTTTTCGTTGCTACAGAGGACTCTTCTGCCGAACTTAAAATTCTCGCAGAATTCGTAGTGAAAGTGTATGCCAGGGTATAGTTTAAAATTAAAACTGAGTCCTCTTGCACAAACGGAGCAGTACATCTATGGGAAATGATTCACTATTCCAAATATCTTACAAAAGAGATCAGAGATATTATTGAGCCAGTTATTCAGCAAAACGCGTTTTTTGCCCATTCTGAAAGTCTTCTTCTAGAGAGAGAGAGAGAGATGTGTTATTAAATCAAGAAAAAAAAAGGACTGATGAAGTGAGACAGTTTAAGATCATACCGAATGGAATGAATGCCAAAGTAACTTCGAGCCGCCCATCCTAAGTAGTATTTCAGATGAGGTTATATACTTGTGTATTTTAGGGAATGCAGAAACTGAAACACCGGAATTTGCTTGCGGCACACAGGGTGTGGAAAGATGTGTTAAGACTGTTACGGAAGCTGCTGCCTCAGTTTTTGGAACCGAAAATCGAGATGATTTCATTAGAAGCAAATTGCTTTTTAGAGCAATAATGCCCAAGTTTGAAAGCAAACTATAAAGTATCCTATATTCTCTAAACTATGAGCTGCACAGTTACTCATTCAATCGTTAAACATATTTAGAAACCTTTTTTTAATTTCAACAGCCAATTTCTTATTTTTTTCGAAACTTAAGTAATTTTTGTAACTTGTAAATATCATTTAAATTTAGCGAATATTTGGAAGCACACATTTAAGGACCCAAAGTAACTTTTAAATCCTATTAAATATCAATTAAAAAAAAAATAAATAATTTTTTTTAATTTCTAAGTGCCCTTTGACACCTCAAGACCTAAATTAATTTTAGAGAAATTTTGCAGTAATACTACAGGGTAGGTACCAAATGGAAATTTTCCGCACTATTAATTTTCGATTTGAACAATTTCGATTTTTTCGGCCCGCCCTAATGTCCAGTTGACTTTCGTTCACTGATGGGAGTCGAATCGGGATACTACTATTTCGTATGTAGTGTCCTATGCTGTCATTCGCTCTGCCTGTACATCTCCCTCTTGATCTACAATCCGCGCATAACAATAATGCCTTTAACGAGAAAGAGTCAAATTTTAGGATTTCCTCTCATTTAAGGTAGTTACAATGTTTACATTACGATGGATCGATCTATATATTAAAAATCTGTTAAAATAATAAACCTTAGACGAAAATTATCGGATAGAGGATGATTTTCAAACATAATTTTTGTGCCTTAATGTCTCAATTAAAATACTTCAGATTTTCAAGGTTTATATCTCAATTGTTATAATCAGTCATTTAAAATGTATAAATTTTCACGTTATAATAGTTTTTAAAAATTATTAACAATAATTAATTTCTAATGATAAAAAATTGTTTTTAATGCAACTCCTGTTGAGTAAATAGCCGGAGCAAATTTTTTGCTTCCTCGGCATTGTGCGTCATACGTAATTCAACGATTATATAACGACGTAAATGAAATTAAAATCCGAGAATTATTTTTAAAGCCCAAGAATAGCTTATTTTTTTTTTAATTGGAATAATGTCTGTACACATGTGTAAATAAATAAATAGATACTATAAAAAACTTACATTAAAAAATTGTATCACTATTCGATTTACTCCTAGGTTAAAATATCTCGATCATATTTACTTTTTAATATGTAATAGTAAAAGTGACTGACTGACAGGTTCTATATTTATATATCGACAATAACATTATCAGAGACCTTCGTACAGGTGTGTATTAACTCTGCGAGGCTGCTCCATGCTACGACATCGTGAGGTGCGCCTCAAAAATTTGATACCTACCTTCATTGGGAAGCCACTCCTATACGATTCATGTGCTGTCGGTTTTTGGTGGTGCTCAAAGACGCCTCAGTGCAAACAGTTTACCTTCCGTAGACGTCATGCCAATCAACTTGAAGACTGTTTCGTCTATCCTTTCACATTATCCAAATCATATCACTCCATTAGCTTAGCCTCTTTCCTCCTGAAAACAATAGATGCTAAACGAACATGTTAGAAGTGAAACCCTCACACGGACTCCGCTTCACTCAAAACAATTTGCATATCAATTCGGCAAATCGACAGTAAATGCTCTACATGGGCTGGTTAAAGGCATTGAAAAGACATTTGCTACAAAGAACGTGGCTATATGTGCATTCATAGATATAGATTGAATTGAATTGCATTTGACAACACCTGATATGAATCCGTACAATGAACCGCAGAGAAAAGGTGAATGCATTCCCCAGTTATCAAATGGACACAATCCATGTTAGGAAGCCGAATAATTACTATATATGTGGGGAAGGAGTCCGATACGATGATTGCGGTCAAGGGTTGTCCAAAAGGTGGAGTTCTGTCGCCCTTGCTGTGGGCAGTGGTGATGAATGACCTCCTTCAACGGTTATGCTGATGACCTGGTTATTACTGTGAGAGGTAGGCATGTGGTTATGATTTCAACTCTTATGCAAATCGCCTTAAACATAGTATCCAAATGGTGCTCGCTAGAGAGCCTCAGTGTTAATCAGAGCAAAACAGTTATTGTTTACCAGAAGGAGAAAACTAAGTTCAAGAGCTCCTACGCTAAATGGAACAGTGCTGAACTTTTCCAGTGAAGTTTAATATCTAATAATAATTCTGAATCAAAGACTTACCTCGAATCCACATTTAGAAAGAACACTTACCAAAGCCACTGCGACTATTTGGACGTGCCACAGACTGTTTTTTAAGACTTGGCGTCTAAAACCGAAAATGATTTACTGGTCTTACCTCTCGGTTGTGAGACCCATGGTCACTTATACATCATGTGTGTGGTGGCCAGAAAAATTAACACAAGGAAAGTCGCAGAAGTTGCAACGCCTTGCCTGCTTAGGAATTACAGGAGCAATGTGTTCCTGTCCCACAGCATTTATGGAGGCAATGCTAGATCCACTTCTTCTACATCGGAAGGAGGTAGCACTTAGTGCTCTAAGGCTGCAGCAGGTACTCTCTTTCAAACGAGGCGATCTGGTTGGTCACTAAAGGATTCTGGGATCAATTGAATTGGAATCCATGACCAAACCCATTGACTCAATGCCAATCAAGCAAGACTTTGACTGTCCGTTTGATTTTCTATTTGAGAGCAATTGAGGGCAAAGGTTTATATACTTTTAAACAACCAGGCAGCGTTAAAAGCTTTCTAGTCTAAAATTGCCTGGAAATGCAGACAATTCCTGAAGCAACTGGCAAAAAACAACAAGGTTACCTTGATGTGGGTGCCAGGGTATGAGTAAACAGAAGGAAATTATTCGACTGATGCCTTTGCAAAAAAAGGTGCTGAAGCCCCATTTTTTGTGCCCGAATCGACTTGTGGCTTATCCAAGGGACACATAACGGAGGAGATCCAAGGACGGGAAAAGGAACAGAAAGAGTCATACTGGAGGAATACTCTGAGCTACAGACGAGCGAAAAAATGCATCATTTATTCGACAAAGAATGCCATGTCTTCTCGAACTCGAAAAGTCCGACTTAAGGTTGATCACAAACCCTTTAACAGGCCGTTGCCCCTTGAGATATCATCTTAAGAATATGGGCAAGGAGGACAACTATACGTGCAGATACTGTGATACTGCAATAGAAACTGCGGCACATATTCTTTGCGAATACAAGGTGCCAGTCGCACTAGGCTAAAGTACTTAGAAACGGTGGAACAAACGCCTAAAGACGTAGGGAAATTAGCCTCCAGGAAAATCACAAGCTTTGTAAAAACTTGGGAGTCCTGGAAAATAACTAACTGTAGAGTAATTCAGAAAATATCTTTTAGGTCGACGTGAAGAAGGTCTGAAAAAGCCTTGAACAATCTACAATCCCTTCAAATTATATGCTCAACTATCTATTTCCATACTGTTGGCGATTTTATAATTCACCAATTCATCATCGCTGTTTGCGCATTTTATGCCTTACCTCATGAACTAATAGTTAACCTATTAGATAACTACGACTTTGAAAATGCTATAACATAGCTTATATGACAATCTGAAAGTTAATTCTAGCTGGTAGATAACCAGTGGTTGTAAAATTAGCCGTTTGTTGGGTAGAACACAGGTCTTTCTTCTCTGGTCTCTTATGTGATGTTTTTATTAGCCTATACCAAGAGGTTTTTTTATTCTCTAACTGATTTTTTGTATAATGTGTCAAAATATTTAGTCAGTTGTTTTGACAACTATAAACTATACCAAAATGAATACAAAAAGGGGGATTTTGAAAATAAAATTGCACTGCCCGAAAATTTTTGTGGAAAACAATTTTCTTACGACCTTACACAAAGTTTGAATTTCTAATATGCGAGGCAGTATAGACAATGGCCTTTTGAAATACCCTGTGTGGAAAAAATTCATGAAAAACAGTGAAAAGTTTAATAAATATATTTGCATTTTAATATTTACCATAATTTCACAAGAATGACTATTACAATTTAATTGATCTCATCAAAGCTTTTTACCATCGATATCAGTTCTCTTTGTCTCTTGCCATCTGGTTTTCACTCAACTATCAAGCGTTCTGTATTGTTCTCTCTCCGCTTGATGTGTGAAAATATCAGAGAATTCCGAAGAATATGATGCTAGAGAGTGGCTTTCAGGCAATAAACTATTCAGGGAATCCGTAGCAATCATCACCACACCCACATTTTGAAAACATCAATACATCGTTTGTCTACCTCCCTAAGGGTCTATGTCTCAGAGGCGTAAAGAAATATGCAGAATATTAGGGCGTTAGAGAGTCTGATCATTATGTGTCTCATGACTCATGACTCATGACTCATTCTGTCATGCCAAGAGTGTGGATGGCAATATGCCGATCTTGCCTTGTGTATTCTTCGTCGAATCTCATATTCTCCGTTGATACTGCACGAAAGAGCTCTAAGGTATACTATCTTGTTTATTGTATCATAATCACCTAACCTTATCGTATCTGGGTGGTTTCCATTTGCTCGGTCTATAAATATAATCTTCGTTTTGTAGTTATTTACACTTAAAACCGTGATCAGAGCTAATTACTTATCTAGTAGGTGTATGAGTTCATCCACCATTGCTCTCAAGTTAGAAATCTTGGTTTCCCCTATAGGTATGCCACTTTACTTTCCTCTAGCGCCCGTCGCATCTTGTGTTCACTATAGATATTATATTAGAGGATTGGAGACAGAACACAGTCCTATCTGACACCTTCGCTAACTCTACATTTGCCGGAAATAGTGTTGCTGACCTTCCCCAAGGCAGAGTTTTCTTCACACAGTATGCTATTAATAATACCAGATTTCTGAGGGTGCAATATCCAATAATACAACCCACATCTGTCGTTCCCTTCTTATGTGGTGGTAGAAGATTGAGGTTCTCAAGTCATCGGACCAGACTCTCCTCTCCCAAATTATGTGGCATATTCTGTGAAGGAATTTCACTCCATCTTGATCAATTAATTTAAGCGCCTTTGCTGTAATGTTATCGACCCCATCTTTTTTATCAGTTTTTAATTTGTTCGTGACTGCCTCCCCTTCTGATTTCAGTGTTGAAGGTGCACGTTGGTAGTCCTACAGCCAGTCAGCTTCTAGATTCCCATCCTGCCAGTTTTTACCATACCGCTGGAATCTTCAATTAAAAATGTTTTGGGTTTAAATTTACGTGTCAACACCCTTACTGTGGGGAAAGAGTCCTTGCTAAAATTGTGATCAGCATATGACTCCAATTCTTACGTCTTATAGATAAGAACCCTTATGTCTTTGATAAATAGTCTGAATTCTCTTCGTCAACTTGCTATATTTTTCTGGGGTTCCAAAGCAGTGTTGACAACTTGAACCTTCAGATTTTTCCTGCCAAAATTAAACACGACAAAATGAAATTTAATAAAAGTTGAACAGCCATACTAATAATATAATTTAAAGGTAATTATATAAATTAAGATTTGTTTCAGTAGAAAAAGTCACGGTGATAGAAAAAATATTGTGTCATACGCGTGTGCAAATGTCACATTATAATATATACTCGAATGAAATGTCACACAATTAAATCATCTCCACGCTAGTATGATAGTGCTTGCTTCAATTCCAATAACTTTTCCATAATTCTGCAGCTCAATGAATAATACATATTAATTAATTGTAGTGTTAGGCCTACCGGCACAGTTGACTGCTGATTTCAGTATTATACTCGAATATTTTTTCACACTGTATATTAAATAATAGTAAAGATAACCAAGGAAACGAATTTCACAGAATGGCTCAATTGGTCTATTAGTGGAAAAAGTAAATGCAAAATATCTTAATACATTTCGTATAACAAGACCCACATTGATAACATTATTTTGTAAAATCATATCTGCAGTTTTTACAACGTACTGATGTAGGCACATCCAGAAAATTAATTTTGCAATCATATAACACAAAGGACTCCAGTGTAATGGACAGAATTATTCTAGCACATCTAATTATATTTTCTGTGCCTCGAATATAGTTTTACATAGTCAACCTCAAGGCAATTAGGATGAACCCATGAAAATAGGTTGACACAATCTTTGAATCTCCATCCAAACCCAAGTTGCTCTGAGTGATTTCAAACCAGATATTATAATACGTTCTGAATATAACTGTAATAGAATATAACTCAGGCAAGATAAGCGAAGGCTAACCTCAAATTATTAGCAATCTGAAATTTTCATAATGTAAACTTAGCCCCTAATAACGAATTATAATTCCCCTGTCAGAGTTTTAAAAACTAGTAATAACAGTAGTTGATAAAACAGTAATTTTATCCATTAGCAACATTGAATAAAATATAAAAGTTTAACTGAAAAAAAATCATGACACTGACTAAGTTACCTCCTGATGGAGCAAAACAAATTATTGAGATGGCTACAAAGGCTTTAGAAGAAGCTGAGAAATGGGGCCTGATTAAAAAGCTTGAAGGCGAGGATGACGATTAGTTTTTAAGTAAATTTTTAAAGTACTTAAATAGTTATGTATTATTTTATTTATATACATATTAAATAAAAAAGTTCATTTTCAATATTTTTTGTACTATACAAGTGTTTAATAAAAAAGTTATACATAAAAATTGCATGTCTTGAATTAAATAATGGTAGATTATAATCTTTCCACAAAATATTTGCAAAAAAAATAGATGAATAAACTTTATACAGCAAAATGTAACCAAACGTTTGGTTTTATTTCCTCTGCTGCTGAAATGGCTAAGTTCAGCCTCCTATTACGACCTCTTCTAGACATTCTCTAATTTTAAACACAAAATTTGAATAGAGAAAGTATGAAAACTTTTGCAGTTTGACATCTATTCAAACTCGACTGATAACTAAGTTTAGAACTTTTCTACATTTTGATAATAAATGGATTAATGAAGAAACTATAGAAAACTTGAGGGAAAGGGACTTAAAGTATAAAAGAGCAGCGTTCACAGATGAACATGAAGATTGGGAAGCATATCGACAATAAAGAAATGTAGTTAGTAAAATGATAAGAACAGGTAAAGAAAAATATTATAACGATGTAATTACCGCAAACTCTCATAATGGACGAGAACTATGGAAACAGTTAAAGAAACTATTACCAGATAAAAATTCTGCTGCCAGTGAAAGTATTCAATTTTCGAATATACAAGAGACAAATGAAGAGATAATGGCTGATAAATTTAATACATTCTTTCTCACGAGTATAGATGAAATTATTGCCAATATTAACTTTGGCAATAATTATTAACAAATTCTAAAAAATTTCGATCCGAAAGGGAACTTCCGCTCATTTCAAGCAATAACTATGGCAACACTACGTGAAATAGTTATAAATTTAAAGAATACAGTAGACTGTGAAGATATGTTAACGACCAAAATAGTACAAGATGCTTTCAAGGTAATAGGAAATCAATTTCTCGATGTTATAAATTCATCATTATAATACGGTGAATTTCCAGAGGGATGGAAAACATTATGCATCATACCAGTGCCTAAAGTTACAAACTCAATATTGTGTGAAGAACATAGACCTATAAATACAGTTCCGGTGTACGAGAAAATTTTAGAAATTGAAGTTAAAGATCAATTATTGAAATTCTGTGATGAAAACCGTGTCTTAGTGTCCAACCAATCAGGGTTACGAAAACTTCATTCTTGTGAGTACGTTATTTTAAATATATGTGATGAGTGGTACAAGTCTTTAGAAAACAATCATGTAATATTAGCAGTATTTTTAGATTTCCGACGGGCATTTGAAGCTATAAACAGAGAATTGCTAGTGTGTAAATTGGAAAAAATTGGCCTTAAAGGTGATGTACTAAATTGGTTTAAATCATATCTTAACTCTAGAACACAAAGTGTACAATTTAGAAATAGTTTATCAGATAAATTACAAACCAAGCATGGTGTTCCGCAAGGAACAGTCCTTGGACCAATCCTTTTTAATTTATACATTAACGATATTGTAAAATACGTGAAATATGGTAATATATCTATGATTGAGGACGATACAATGATATATATTACGGGTAATGACATACCAACAATGTATAATTCGATGAATTATGATTTATCTCTAATAAGTAAATGGCTATGCGATAATAGTTTAAGTTTAAATGTAAGTAAGTATAAAATGTTAATAGGTAACAAATTTAAATTATCTCATTACAATCTCTCATATCCTAATTTAACTATTGAAATTATGGGAAACAAACTAGATAAAGTAAATGAAATCAAATATTTAGGAATAATTATTGATGAGCATCTTGTTTCAAAAATCATTTTAATTATATAATGAATAAAATATCAAAAAAAATTATATTTTCTGAGAAGAATCAGCAGCTGTTTAAACATATCTACAAAAATTTTACTTTATAAAAGCTTAATTGGTCCACATATTGAATTTTGTTCCACATTACTATTTAACTTAAACCAAAATGAAATACACAACTCCAACTGATACAGAACAAAGCTATGAGAACAATTCTGAAATGTAATAAATACACGCCGATAAGTACAATGCTTGAGGTACTTCATTTTATGAATCTTAAACAGCGAATTCTCTTCAGAACAAATGATATGATTTTCAAAATAAAAAACAAATTGACTCCGGATTATTTAAGTAATACAATCAAATTTGTGAGATATAATACTAGAAATGTAAATGACTTTTTCATAGACACTTCTCAGTCAAATAGATTAGCCAAAACGTTATTTTATAAAAGTCTTACTATATTTAATGTACTTCCAAACAATATCAAACAATGTAATAATTACTTAAAATTTAAAAAACTATTAACTGCATATATTTTCGAAAATGGACATAATTAAAACTGCTCAATACTTTATTATCAATCACAATTCGACTGAATATAACTGTTATGTAATATGTATCTTTCATATATTTATCATTTGTAAGAAAATTATCTAGTAATGTACAATGTAATTTGTATTATTTAATTTACTATTTTATACTCAACCTTTGTATGTTTAATAGCTTATATGCTAAATGGAGAGATTATTATTATTATTATTATTACAGACATCACGGCAGCGTTGCCACATTTCGTAGATTTCTACTTTTCTAGTAGAATTTAAAGGATTTTTGTAAAGTTTGCTGGTAGATTTTTGATAGACTTTTGGTATATTGTTATCGTTAAGAGTTTTGCTTAGCATTAACATATGTTTTGTTAAAAATGTTATTAATATCAGAATTGGTTCTGTTTTTTTTTTCTGTGCTAGTATTAAGATACATACTCTTTATCCCGGATTCCCGAAGTGTACTTTTTTCTGCCGACTAGAAAGTATACCCTTTCTGGAAAAAATATCCGCCAGAAAGTAACGTTTTTCTGGGCTCTACCGGAAAGTGACATTATAGATAAGCAATAGCTTTTCCGATCCCTGTTATTCTCGTTACTATGGAAACAAATTTGTGTTAATTGTTGAGGTAAGTGTCAAAAACCATAAATTGCTCTTTTATATCTTACCTGTCAAACAGGAATCAATTAGTGAATATGATTCCACAGTAATTAATGTAACCTTAGGTCCTTAGGTGTGCCCGAGGGTTTCAATTTTGGACCATTCCTGTTTATATTATTCATTAATGATCTTGCGGCTGTGAAAATTTGCTTTCTGCTAATGTGTTAGAAATGTATATATGAACCTCAATAGTTTAGAATGTTGTGTAAACCTAAAAAATGATATACATATAATTCAGAATTGGTGTATTTCAGACAAACTCTGCCTTAATATTTCTATCTAAAATACGTTAGAGATTGTTAATTCAGTCAAGGACCTTGGAAATATATTTAATTCCAAACTGTGTTTTTCTGAGCATATTAACAACACATGATCAACTTGTATATGGATCACCCATATTATGCTGTCCTTTTTATATATGACATACAATTTCATTATGTTGTTATTGTTTGTAGATAATATGATTATTAGTTACTCATTAATGTTAAATGCCTTAAATAAGGAGACGAGAATATAAACATAACACAATGTGGTGTGGTTATATGTGGCATATTCATGTTATGTTATGTTAAGGAGAAGTGCAGTTTAATTCGATCTTATGCAAAAGAGAGCGTAATAAGATACAACACTGTTGTTTCAATTACACTTTCGGTACCAAAATCAAGTTCTAGGCACAATTTAATATTTTAATGTTCTTATACCAAGACGAATGCATTAAGCAGTAAAATAAGGGTAATTTGCAACAATAATAAGATATCAGATGTGATATTAACTGTGACTCTTGTACGAGGAGATTCAGAGTGGCTAGAAACAATTTAAATTTATTTTATTTCATATTTCATTGTATTTTGCGTGTTCCTTTTCGCCTTAAAACTATATTTTTGTTTTCTCTTAATTAAAATTGATTATGTTGCATTATATTGCTGTTCTGATGAATATCAACTACTTCACTTTCATTATTATTAATAATTTGTGTATTATCGAATAATAGTAAATAAATTTTACTTCCATCCTAAAAATTGCGACATACAGTGTGTCCCAGGATAGATGTAACAAGAGGTGTAAAAATTTTGGAATTTTGGAATGGTATTTGGGGATTGAGTCCTGCTTGTTGTAAAACTAAAGTATACCAAAAATGACTTGATTTGGTGTTCTACAAGGTGTTTTATAAGCAAAGTTGTAAAAATCACCACTAATAAAGTACCTTTATTTTTCAAAATATGAAAAAATTCCACTGAGAAAAGTTATTTAGAATGCAATTTTGTACCTCCATACCAAATTTCAGGAATATAAAATTATTTTTTTGAAACTTCCATTTTTTGCGAATTAAGAATTGAATTCATATTTAAATTTGTGTAGGAGCAAATGTTAATCATCTCAAAAAGTAGGCTATTGGTTAATAAATAATTGAATATACGAGATGTAAAAAGGTGTAATGTTAATCGAACTAATTGTAAAACAAGAAACAATTACTAACAGAAGATTAATGAGGTTTAAAAATTATAACAAGTAATAAATGTCAAAAACATAACAGATTCACAAACAAATTAATTATTGACCAATACAAAACAATGTTTACAATTTTTTTATTATTCGACGTAGCTACCACCCACAACCACACACATTTCGATCCTTCGCCTGAAGTCCTTAAAACTGTTGTGAACATGATCTAACGGTATGGAGTTTACGGCATTTGTAATTCTCTGCTTCAATACTGCTACATCGTTAGGAAGTGGTTCAGCGTAAACCAACTGCTTGAGGCGACGCCATAAAAAGAAATCCAATATTGATCTGGGGATCTCGCCGGCCACTTGATCGGTCCATTCCTGGCAATCTAATTTTCTCCAAAATTTAAATTCAACCACCGATTAACGATTTCTGTGGAGTGGCCAGGGCAACCATCATGTTGAAAATGAACTAAAGGCATATCTCTTAAAATATTTAAATGTTCTTCAGAAAATCCTTCAAGAAGCTATAAATAAGTGTGCTGGTTTAACCTTCCCTCAATGAAATAAGGTCCAATAACTCCAACGTGATAAGAAACGGCACACCACACATTCACTTTTTTGTAATATTGTCTTCGACAATGAATTCTAAAATTTGGATTTTCAGAAGCCCAAAACCGACAATTCTGAGATGAAACAACACCATTGGTTGTGAATGTGGATTCATCTGAGAAAATTATGAAATGAAGAAAAAATCTCTCTTCCATGATTTTTTCTCCAATGGTCAAACAAAAATCCAACCTACGGCCGTCATCTCCCTCTTCAAGCGTATGTTTATAATTTGCTTTATATGCCCTAATTTTCTTTGCCTTGTAAATTCTTTGGAGTTCAGACTTGCTAATATTAATACGAGCTGATCTCCCTCTTAGTGGCATCCTAGGATTTTCTATAACAGAGGCATGAGCTATTATAGCCCCAACATTGTCTTCATCATATGCTTTTATTTTTCTTTTCATGTTAAGAGCACTACCAGTAGCCAGAAACTTTTAATTATTCTCATAGCCTGAGTAAGTGACAAAGCAGCATTTGGAAATTTCAAATTAAATTGGCTTACCACTTCTCTTAGCGAGTTTTCACCGCCAATTCCGTAGCATTGCACAATATAAATTTTTTCTCGCACTTTGAGTACCATTTTCACTTAATTTTTTATGCTTGGTTCGTTAATTTGAAACAGAAATTAAGGATAATATTGACTACGTTTGACAGATATATCAATAATAAATGATAAATGTGTATCCACTGCTTTTCTCATAGCCGACTTTTAGCTTCTACATAACTTTGCATTCTAAATAACTTTTCTTAGTGAAATTTTTTCATATTTTAAAAAATAAAGGTACTTTATTAGTGGTGATTTTTACAAATTTGCTTATAAAACACCCTGTAGAACACCAAATCAAGTCATTTTTGGTATACTTTAGTTTTACAACAAGCAGGACGCAATCCCCAAATACCATTCCAAAATTCCAAAATTCCAAAATTTTTGGTCCATTACACCTCTTGTTACATCTATCCTGGGACACACTATATATGTTAGATCACGGTTTACATGAGTGACTTTTTAAAAAGATTTATTTACTTAAATGGAGCCAACGTTGGCTCTTGGATAAGGAATATAATAATAATTAGAAGTGTTTCATTCTAAGTGAGTTTAATAACTGATTCAACAAAGCGTGTTTAGTCGTATTTATAACATACAGAACCTGAGTAAGCAAAATATATAACAAAGGAATTGCAGTTCTGCAGTCTGCACAAGTTATGAGAAACAAAGGTGTAATATGATATCTTGGAGATAAGCAATTAATAAGAGAAGCTGTTATCGTGAAATACGATATACCTGTGAAGGTTTATTATGGCTAAGTCGCAATAAGATAGCGTGTAATATTATATAACAACTTCCCCCTTAATAAAAAAGTTGATGTTATGCAGCAACTTTTGAAAATTGTTAAAACGTTAAATGAATATAATGCAAAAATAAATTGAAACAATGTTGAATGAATACAAAGCAAAATAATAAAATAATGTAAAAGTTAAAATTGGTAAGCGATAATAAAACATTACATAACGTAATAAGGATAAAATACAATAGTCTAAATTAATAGACAAGGGCAAAACTCCACATGAAAGTCTATGTTAACTCGATGTCCTCTTCTTCTTGAGGTCTAATACCGGGTCGCTTTCTTGGAGGGATCAGTCTAGGAAATTTGGTAAATACTCCGCTTCGCTCTGAAGGAGGTGAAGGAGGGTTATCCATTGAGGGTTGGATTCGCAATGCTCCACATCTTCTTCTTCTGCATTTACAAGTTATGTAAAGTAGAACTAATAGGATGATGAGAGTGATTATGAAGTATGTGAACCAAGATACATGTTTGGTCACAAAAGGTTCGTTTATGAGGTCGTCTAGGTCTTTGGAATATTGCTCTAGTTTGTTTTTAGCAATATCTAAATCTTCTACGTCGAGACTGTTTAATTTAAGCGGTTTTAATTTTGGGATTTCGATTTTGTCGGGCATGTGATTGCAGCATTCAAAAGGAATTTGGATTGGATGTGAATTGTCCTTAATTTCGGAAAAGTCTTTAGCACTGGCTTGTATTCGAGTAATGCCTGCATAGGCGTAACATCCTGGTTGCAGTTTTATGATGGAATTTTTGTTAATTAGCTCTGTTATGGATTCTCTCTTCGGGCAGTTGATGGTAATGTGAAGTGGTTCGGAATTAATTACTAGCCATGTGTTGTCTTCAAGTTCTTGGACGTTGTATCCTTGACTAATGATGAAGGAAGTTTGACAATTTTCTGGGAGTTTCGGCAATGGTTTTAATATTCTAGCTTCACAAATGGCATTTTGGTCGATAGGATATGCAAACAGGTTCGAACATAGTTTGGTTCCAAAATAAATTCTTTCAAATTTTGTATAGGTATGTACATTAAAGAATCATCGTCTCTCGCGATAAACTTTTGTGAAATAGATAAAAAGTGATGTAGACCAGTTCTGTTATCAAGTATAGGTATGGGGTATAGGCGAAAGGTGTTATAATTTTGAGGTTCAATAAGAGGTATTGTTAAAACAAATATTAGGTTAGAATCTAGTTGAAAAGCTTTTAGTTCAATAATATCCAGATATTGAGCAACTGCTGATAGTTTAATTGGAAGAGGTAAATTGTTCCTTCGCAAACTCTGTGAAATCTCTTGTAACGCCGTTACTAAGTGATCAGGTGTTATGATTGATGAATGAATAATTCCTAATCTGGCAAATGTTATTGAATTTAAAATATCGTTTAGATTGTCTTCGATATACAAATAGCTTGCCATTAGTTGTTCGGAAATGTATAAAAATTTTAGTTTTATGTGAGCAGCCTCAATAGCTTGAGTCATTGTTTGAATTGTGTGGTCGATTTCTTCGAGATCTTTGTTAAAGGTTTCCTCGTCAATTTGTAATTTTTGTATAGTCGAATTGAAGTTTTTAATAACAGAAGATGTAACTGAAATTTGATTTTTGATTACGTTTTCAAATTGATGTTCGTCGTTATTTAGTTTATTTATATAATTAGTATAGTACTGGCCATCTTCAGCATCTAGGTTTCCAGTTATGGATTTGAATATTGTTCCGATACCGTTAAGTATTCCGCGTTTATATCTCTTTGTGTCTGAGAAGACTTTGTCAAATTTAATTTTTAGAGAACTAGATATCTGTGTTAAAAGGTTAAACTCTGTTTTGACTTCGCTTCTAAACAGAATTGATTTCTGGTCATCGGCAAATTAACTTTAGTTTCCTGTTTTGTTTCGAGGTTTAATTAAGGTAGCAGAATTTTGAAAAATTTCTTTTATTTTAAAGGGACCGTTAAATTTGTTCTTAATTTGTGATTCTTTTACATAAACTAAGTCACCTATTTTATACTCAGATCGTTTCTGGGGGACATTTTTGTCAAAGCGAACTTTCGCTTTCTCCTTTTGAGCTTGTGTTCGATTACGGGCTATTTTATAATAGTGGGATATTCTATTGTTCAAATCTCTGACATATTTAGTTATTAGTTCTTTCTGGTTATATAAGGTTTCAGGTGGTCTGTTAGACGTATGTTCAAATATAAGTTCATATGGAGTAAAACCATGTGTCTTATTGACCGAGTTATTGTAGCATATTACCGCATATGGTAAAATCGTGAAAGGATGTTCGTTTGGGTTTTCAGTTTTGTGGATTCTTATCATTTCGGCTAAAGTAGCATGAAATCTTTCTATGGATCCGTTCGATTGGGGATGTCCTACGCTTGAATAAGTTAATTTTATGTCGTAGAGGGTGCAGAGATCTTTGAGCAAGCGGTTGTCAAATTCGCCACCGTAATCGCAATGGATTCTTAATGGGGTACCATAATGTTGGAAATAAAACAACAAAGTGTTTACGACAGATTTTGCGGATTTATCCGGGACTGCATATGCTTGCGTGAATTTAGTTAATTCGTCGCGAATGGTTAAAGCGTAATTTCGAGTAGGGAATTCAAATAAATCGATATTGATTCTTTCGAATGGTGTTCTTGGCGTTTCTGTGACTACTAGAGGGTTATTAAGGTTTTTCCGGCATACTTTAGTCTTTTGGCAAGTTTCACAATTTTTTATAAAATTTTCAACGTCTTTAGTTAGACCTTGCCAAGTGTATTTTTCTCTAATTCTTCGAATCGTTTCATTTATTCCACGGTGTAGATTATTTTTACCAAAATGATTTTGCTCCAATATAATTGGAATTTCATCTTCGTCGGCAGTTCTGACGATATCTTGACAAATTACTACTTTTAAGTCTTTTTCCGCAAAAATGAATGATAGGATTTCAAGAATGGGGAGGTCTAAATTATTTTCGACAAAGTATGTCTTAGAGAGTTCTAGAACATCTTGATTTTTAAATAATACCAAAAATAAATGTTCGATTACAGATTCAATATCGAAGGGTAGAGAAATGGTAAAATATCTCCTATGTCTGACCGTTTTGCTTGATACAACATTGATTTTGTCGTTATGAATTTCGGGATTTTCTTCGAATATGTCCTCAATGATTTTGTGATGGAGGTCTTGTAAGTTGTTTTGTTGGAAGAAAGTTATAATATCTTTGTGTTCTCGGTATAAGAGTTGTTTGTTTGAGGCTTTGATTTTTGAATAGTCTATTAAAGATGTTGTTTTATATAGGTTGGTGAAAGTTTCAAATTCTCGGGAAATTTGTTCGTTAGTGATTTCGTTGTTATCGTCTAGGTTTTCGTCGTCGTCTGACTCTTCGTCATTCGTGGCTAGAACCTTTGAATAGAATTTGGAACATTCGGAAAAATGATTAATTTTGATTCTGGAAAGTGCGTCCGCGTTCTTATTGATTTTGCCAGGTTTATAAATTATTTCGTAGTCGTACTCTTCTAATTTGAGTCGCCAACGGGCAAGTCTACTTCCTGGATCATTTATAGAGAATAGCCAGGTGAGTGGTCTGTGGTCGGTTACAAGCTTAAACTTTCTACCGTACAGATATGGTCTAAAGTGCTTTACACTCCATACTATCGATAAAAGCTCGCGTTCAATCGCTGAATACTTAGTTTCTGCACTGCACAAGGTTCTAGAGGCATAGGCAATGGGTAAATCTTTGCCAATGGGCCCCTGGCTCAGCACTGAGCCGACGGCAAATGCGCTCGCATCAGTGGTTAGGACGAAAGGTTCATCAAAGTTAGGGTAGATTAATATCGGAGTTGTCGTTAATGTTTGTTTCAAATTTTGAAAAGAATTTATACAATCATTGTCGAAGACAAATGGTATGTCTTTTTGTAGTAGTTTTGTTAAAGGCTTGGTAATCTTGGAGAAATTGGGGATAAAGCGCCTGTAATATCCGGCTAAGCCTAGAAATGATTTAATTTCTTTTTGGTTTTTTGGCTGAGGGAAATTTAGAATAGCGTCAACTTTCGAAGGATTCGGTTTTACGCCGTCTTTTGTAATGAGATGTCCTAAATATGCGACTTCCTTGCGGAGAAACTCGCATTTGTCGGGTTGAATTTTTAGATTGGCTTTCTGTAATCATTTGAAAACTTCCGTTAATCGAGAAATATGCTCGTGAATAGTAGGGGAGTAAACAATAATATCGTCCATATAGACGAGACATCGTTCGTTTTGGATACCTAATAAAATGTTATCCATCACTCTTTGAAATGTTGATGGAGCATTCTTAAGTCCAAAAGGCATTCTTACGAATTCAAAATGACCATTTTCAACTGTGAAAGCAGTTTTTTGAATATCTTTCGCATCAATCTCGTTTTGGTGAAATCCGGAGGCTAAGTCCAAAGTTGTAAAATATTGACATTTGCCTAATTGATCGAGGAGGTCGGAAATGTTGGGTAGCGGGTATTTATCGTCAATAGTCAGTTCGTTGAGTTTTCTGTAGTCCACTACAACTCGCCATTTTTGTTTACCGGAGGCGTCGAGTTTTTTAGGTACAACCCAAACCGGAGAGGACCAGGGAGAAATCGAAGGTCTAATGATGCCTTGATCAAGCATATTAGAGACTTGTGTTTTGACTTCCTCTTTATGAATATGAGGGTAGCGATATGATTTTGTAAAAACCGGTTTTGAATCGTTCGTGTCAATGGAATGCTTAATTTCGTTAGTAAAAGTTAAATTGTCTCCTTCCAACTAGAATATATCTTGAAAATCTAAACAAAGCTGCGTTACTATTTTGGCCTCTTCTTCGTTTAGATGATCCAAGCGCAATTCGTTCCTAATTTCGAAGGATCTGTCTGTCTGTGGGTGTTTGTCGGAATTTTGAGTATTTAAATTAAAAATTGATTTGAATTTTTGTACTGGTTCTAGTTCGAGGTTCGAGAAATTTACCGTTTTTGGTATTGCATTCGCGTTTATGATTGAGGTTAAAAATTCTCCATTGCTATCGATTTTTACGAGAACATTCGGTAAGCGTACCCTTTCGTTTTCCTGGGCTAACAGTGTAGCCTCGGTATTTCGCAGGTTACATTTTAGTTTACAGATTTTTTCCATGCGAGGTTCGATAGAAATTAAATTTCTGATGTTGCCTAAATTTGGATTTTGGTTTTTGATGTTAGAGTTATCAGTTGGTTGTACAGGTAAATTTACTGTAGTTTTTTCCGTGACTTTAAATAGTGGTATGGTTTTAAAATTTGTGACTAGTTGTTTATTTTTGAAATCTACTCGGCATTCGTAATGTTCTAAAAAGTCTGCGCCTAGTAGTCCATCAAAATCTATATCTAGATTATAGATATAAACCTTGTGTGACTCATCTGAAAAGGGGATGAGAACAGATTCGTTGATATAAATTTTTTGATCAGTAATACCCTGTATAATTACATTTTCAGGGGATCTACGTCTATAATTTTCAGCTGTTTTAGGTTTAAAAATTGAAATTCCTGCACCTTTGTCAATCAAAATTTTAAATTTGCCGGTTGCGTCTTTGATGTAATAAAGATTTTTTGAATTTACGGTTAATAGGGTGTGAGAAAGCGTATTTACATTAACGTCTGTTCTGGGAAGTTCAGCATTGGATCGAAACTGTCGTTGAGATTCATTGTTTGTATTTGGTTTGATATTTGGTCGAATTGGTCTATTTGTTGTGTTGGAGTATCCGTGGGGTACTCCGGATCTAAGCGAAAATCCTGAGGATTAGCAGTGTAATCCTCCTGTAGTGTTTGAGAATTAGCAGTATAATTCTCGTACTGCTCATAATATTGAGAATTAGCCGTATAATTATCTGAAAAGTTTTGAGCGTTGCCTGAATCGTAATTTTCATAACTATCACTTACGTTTTGATAATCGGGTGAGTAGTCATTATATTGATTATAGTTACATTGATTGTCATAATTGTCATAGGGTTCGTAATTCAAATGATGAGCTTTTTGCTGGTTAAAGCGATTAAAATTTGGGTTAGGTTGGATAGCTGATGGTCGCTGTTGCATAAAATTAGGGTTCGGCCTTATGGCTGTTTTGCTGTGATTGATTTGGCTGATTATTTTGAGGGAATGTCCTCTGACCAAATTGATTACTCGGTTGTGCGAAGTTTTGATGCGAAAAATTTTGGGAGTTTGGGTTTCCTTGGAAACTTGGTCTCTGGAAGTTTTGAGACTGTTGCCTCGTGCGGCATTCGCTTATTACATGTCCATTCCGTTTACAGAAGGAACAGAACTTTTGTTGCAAATTGGGACCCTGTGGTCGGTTTTGTTGAATTACTGGGTTTTTGACCGGACTATTTTTTGGGAATTTTTGTTGTTCAAAATAAGAGGGTTGTAGCTCTCTACGGATTCTAATAATTGCGTTCATTATAGTCGGAGGGTTACTGGCACGTATTATTCTGCCTAGATTTGGTTCTAGACCCGTTAACAAATTATTTAATGTCATAGTTTCGATCAGGTTTGTTTGCGCGGTTCTTTGCTCCGAAGTTAAATTTTGTTTTTGCACTGCAGCGTGCATTTTCGCATTGTGCGTTTGTAGACGCGAAACAAATGTTAGTGCAGATTCACCAGGCAATTGGTGAATTCGTTGTAGGTCTTGGATAAGAGCTGTTAAATCTCTAGTGTCACCGAAGTGGGTTTCTAGGAGTGCCTTAATTTCTGGCCATGTGGCAGGGTTACGAGAATTGATTAGTTCGGCGGCTTTGCCTTTCAATTTATTTTTAATATGAACAGTTAATAAGATTTTTTGGTCATGAATTGCCATGCGTTGGGCACACTGACATGAGTTTAGGAAAGTTTGGAGGTTGATGGCGTTACCATCGAACTCCGGAATTAACGAGAAAATTTCTGAGAGTTTGTAAGGCTCTACCTCGTGCTCGACTTGCTCTGGTTGCTCGGCTGTCGTCGGCACTACTGGTTGAACTGATTGAACTGTCTCTGGTTGAGCTCTGTCTGGCATTTTGCTTTTTTGTTTGGAAATTTTTGAACTAAAATTGGTTGCGTATCAGCAGTATGATACGGAAATTAAATTAAAATAGTTTGTTATGTTGCGTACGTTAATAAATTGTGTATTAACTGTATAATACACAGTCGTTTCGTGAATACGAAAATAAATAACTTAAAATTAAAATTGTTGTGTTGTAGCTTGTATAGGATTTGTTTGATAACAGAATTGGCTTTGTTTGCCGAGTGTATTAGCGGTATAATACACGTAAATAATTGTGAGAAATAATAATTGTAAAAATGAAATAAAATAACGAGATGATTCTTAAAATGACTTACATTAATTTCATCTCCATGAGTAGGTTCTTCGTCCGTCAAGGGATTGGGATCCGCCACCACCAGTGAGGAAGGTCTCCTTGTTCTCGTAGATGTACACGCACTAGTTAGGCACCTTCTGCAGATGTTTTCCTTGTTCTCTTACGCTTCACTACCAGTTAGGCTTCTTGTTCTGATGATGTTTACGGATCCTACCGACTGCGCCAATGTTAGATCACGGTTTACATGAGTGACTTTTTAAAAAGATTTATTTACTTAAATGGAGCCAACGTTGGCTCTTGGATAAGGAATATAATAATAATTAGAAGTGTTTCATTCTAAGTGAGTTTAATAACTGATTCAACAAAGCGTGTTTAGTCATATTTATAACATACAGAACCTGAGTAAGCAAAATATATAACAAAGGAATTGCAGTTCTGCAGTCTGCACAAGTTATGAGAAACAAAGGTGTAATATGATATCTTGAAGATAAGCAATTAATAAGAGAAGCTGTTATCGTGAAATACGATATACCTGTGAAGGTTTATTATGGCTAAGTCGCAATAAGATAGCGTATAATATTATATAACATATATACCTTTATTTGGAAAATGTTTACAAGTAAAATATAATATGAAATAGCTGAGACATTCATACAATTCATAATAAATAATTATCTGAATTTTAAAACATTAGCTACCTGTACAGATATTCAATTATGAAGAATAAAGAGAAAGGGGAAATGTTAAATATTAAATACCTCCGGTTACAATGCGCTGGTGAAAAAATGAGGGAAGGAAATGCTATTTGTTCGAAAGCGAGGTAGAAATCCGAATTAAAATTAATGTGTTTATAAGTGACTGTGAATAATATTGAATATTACCGTCATCTGTATAATGTAATCACTAATTTAAGAAACGTTTAGGTTAAAATTATCAAAGATTTAAAATTATTTCATGGGGAAGGAACTGAAAGCATATTTTTATATTATTTATGCTAATTCGTTTTAACGCAGTGAGTATAATTAATGTCACAAATTTACAGTATAAATTCTAAAGAAATTTATTTTGGCATATGCTAGTGGATTATTATTTCTTCTGGAATAAATGAGCATGAAATTACTTGGTCATAGACTCCTTCAAGCATTCATGTACCTACTCTTTGTACTTTTTAGGAATGGTACACATTTCATTGAATGAGATTTTAATCTATCTTCTTTGGCATGTTGATAGCAGTGGCAAGAGGCATTGTGGAAGCAAAGTACGATGGGTCGCAGTCACCGAAAAGGACCTTGTTGATAAAGCAGCCAAAGCTGATAAAAGCAACCGACAAGGGCTAACGCAAAACTCCTCTTAATTCTAGTATATGTATTTTCTCAACTATAATTAATTGTTATCTTGAGGAATATGAGTTTACTTATACGAACTGTACCATGACATCTCTTAGTTTCCAATTCCACGTAGATCAGGGGTATATCTAAAACCTTCCCCTGAACATCAAGATTCATCCAGTGAACATCAAAATTGATTTTTCTAATAATTTCTAAGTGTTAATAATAAAAGATGTATTTTTGATATACAGAGTGTAATCAGTTTCATGTCATTAAAAAAAACTGGTGATGGGGACCGACTAGACAAACAAAAAACTTTCATGACTTTTTCCTCTAGGGGCACTTTGAAAAAACTGACCTAGGTCAACAATCTGAATATTAGGGTAGAAAATATTTGAGAACCACTGTTTTCTGGGTCAATGGACGTGTACTTCCCAATTATACAACTTTTAAATTGTCATAAAAAAGTGCAAAGATTACCGACCGACTCGTTCTCGCCGGCCCGCGGCGGCTCGCGGTTTCAAAGCAAAGAAGGGCGGCACCTTTGATGACCACCTCAACCGAACCAATTATAAAAATGTAAATAATTCGTTATATCTTTTTGCAGAACTGCAAGCAAATGATATGATGGGCGTAGAGGTTTAAACACAGCATTTCTTTACATGTGTGTTTTTTTTAATTTAGAAAAAAATATTGGAGCTTTTATGGTTGTTTATAATTTATCAGATTTAAATGTGATTTATTAACATTTGTAACCTAAATGAGTGTTCTGGGTTAAAAGCTTAAAAAATAAGTAATTACTGCATGACATTGGGAAATAAAGAGTTAGGCGTCTGAGATATGGTAACAGAAAACAATTATGTGTATTTTAAGTTGGGAAAAAATCTGATTTATTTAACGAATTGCCGATCAGGCATCGAAAACTAAAATATTCTGTCAATCTAGAACTTACCAATAAATTATTGATTTACATAAATTGTTCGAAATGGCTTCCGTCTGCATCAATACGCTTTTCGGCACGTCGAACTAAGGACATACGCACTCCTTTCAACACATTTGGTAAATTAGGATCATATTTTATGGTTTCTGTGCACATTAAAATATTATACTAAACTATCAACTAACGTTGTCAATAAAGAAAATAAAAATAAAAACTTGGTCAAAAATCCAAAAAGCAAGTAGTGTCTGTACATAATCAAGAACTTAACGACTTGAACGGTAAGTCAATAAAATAAATCTTAACTGTAAATACGTGGCTCAAAATTCAAAAATAACAAAAGAAACATACAAAAACAACGAACGGGTTCTTAACGAAGTGCCCACAGAAACTAAAATATTGCACAAGGGGGAGTATAGTTCTCTTCAGATCTACTAAGCACTCAGAAAACGCCGACGTCTGTCTTTTACCTTTACCGCACAGCTAAAGACCTTACCTTACCTACTTTTAAAAAGCCATAAAAAGTGTGATTATCAACTTGTGTCCTCGCCGACGCGCGGTCTCTAACGAAGAAGCGCGAAACTTTGAAAGAGCCGTATTAGCGTATTTGATAGTTAGAGGCGCCGACATACGCGAAGATAAAAGCCTATCCAAACATTCCAGCAGTTCTCAAACAATTTTATTGAATATTTTCGAAATTTTTATTTATTTATTTTTTTCTAAAACTATGGGTTTTAGACCCAATGTTATATAAGGTTTTTTTTGTTCGTCTAGTCGTTCCCCACCATCAGTTTGTTTAATGACATGAAACTGATTACACCCTGTATATAAATACGTTTTATTTAAAAACGGGACAAGATCCGTTGATGTTAAAATTCCTCTAAATATTTTAAGTAGATGATTCCATTTCGTAGTAAAAGAAATATCAACATAAAATCAAACTCGATCATTTTGAATATTATTTAGCAATTTTTCTTCTTGGAAATATATGGTTTCAATGTTATTACTAATGAACGAACACGCATAAATAATGTATGTAGTAGCCTCATTGATATAATTGCAATCGGTCTTGCTAACACCAACACCATCGATGCTCATGAAGTATTTAATCAAGGTTCAATTAACTAGGTGACGGTAAAATTTTATTTCATAATCTTCAGCGATTTTTAAGGCGGCTCAATTTTTTTGAATAATTTGTTCTTTTGTAAATTATACTTTGAAGATGATGACGATAAAATTGTTAATTATGTAATAAACATTAAGATCGTTAGTAGATGAACCAACCAGAATTGACTTGCGAGGAGGCTTCAATTCAAGTACCTACGGCTTTAGATTCTGTTATTACAAATTTAACAGATTGTGAGGTAATAATCGTAGATTCACACATACCGGATCATAAAGGATAATTATTTAATTACAATCTAATGCAAAATTATTGTACCGACTCTATTTCACATAATAGGACAATAGTAGAATTTTTCAGGACAAAACATGTTTCATTTTGCTAACCTACTTTATAATGAATTTGATTTATTTACGAAGGAATATGAAATGATTACTTTTGTGAATTTTTAGCGCACTTCCAGTGATATTTGGAGACGAGTTTAAAAAGAAAGTTATGTCAATCAGGAAAATTAGCAAAGCTGAAAACGATTTCAGAGTGAGATAGGAATTAAATAACTTTAAGTATCTGTATTACATTGCTAAGAACTCTGTTCTGTCCTGAACTGATGCGATCCTTTAGAAATTATAAAAAAATGCGTTAATCATAAAATATCTAATATACGATTAGAAATAAATTCAAATATAATTGAAAATTTAAATAATAAAAATAAAACTTTATGTAAAATTGTTTGGGACTACAAAAACAGAAAATGATAACTGGTATAGAAGTAAATGGAGAAACAATAAACCACGAAAAAAAAATATGTGAAATATTTGTTAATTATTTTTCCACGTGTTAAAGATAAACTGGATAACCATTTTGGAAATAACTTATCAAATAATTGTACAATACCGAGGAAAATAATTCAGCAATTAATTCAACAATTTCCTTTGAACCTGTGATAGGAGACGAAATTATTAGTACAATTATTGAATACATGAAAATCAAGAATTCAACGGGCATTGACGAAATACCTATTCGACTTTTAAAGTAATTCCCTTATTTAAAAAAAAGGATCCGCACTTGGTAGAAAATCATAGGCCCATAACTTTACTAAGCTACTTATCTAAAATTCCTGAGAAAGCAGTTTCCAATAGAATACACCTACACCTGTATTTGGAATCAAATAATTTATTTACTGATAGTCAGTTTCATTATAGAGAAAATAAATTTACGGAACTAGCGACACTAGAATTTGTTCAAAAAATCTACCACTATCTCGATAAAGGTAAAAAAGTAGCTAGTCTTTTCTTTGATTTAACTGCAGCTTTTGATTCGTTTAATCCGAAATTTCTGGAAGTCAAGAACAATAAGAATAAATGGAAATATTCCGAAATGGTTAACTTCCTATTTGAAAAATCGGAAAATTTTAGTTTCAGTAAATTCAGAAATGTGTAGTACCGTTAATATGGAAATCGGAGTAGCTCAAGATTCTATTATTGGTCCACTTTTATTTCCTATTTTCGTCAATGATTTACCAGATTATATAACAGAACGCGAATTATTTATGTACGCGGATGACACATGTCATAATTCACAGTGATACCATTAAACATTTAAATAATAGAACTGATACAGCCATTATACAATTTGAGGACTGGTGTTTTAAAAATTCTCTAATTATTAACATGAAAAAAAAAACGGTATTTTCGTATTTTATAAATATTATATCTAATAATAGTCCCAAAATAGAACATGTTGAGACCGACACGAAAACAACATTCTTAGGCTCCGCAACATTAAATGTTACCTCAAATAGATACTTTGGGCACAAAGTTAGCAAAAACAACATTTGCAGTTTTAAATACAAAAAAAGAATGAATATTAATGCATTAATGACATGTTACTACTCTTTTGCATATTCAGTCATTAGGTACAATATTAGTATAGGCTCATTTAACAATTTTTTATTATTACATATTCTGAAAGAGCTTGGTGAGTATAGTAAGTATGCCAAAAATTAGAATTTACTGACGCCGCCTTCAAGTATAAAAAAATTATTAAAGTCGGCGCGCTTAAAAACGCTCGGGATAACCATGTAGTCGAGTTGTGACGTCAGATGGCTGAACCGCCCAGTGAACACGGCTGTGAATGCAAGTTAGTAGAGTAAAATCTGGAAGTAAAGTCGCTTAGTTTTCGAGAAAAAAAAAACCGGCGTAGAACCAAACCAGACTTAGTGGGTTTCTTTAGTAAGATAATCGTGTTACACGAAATCATTTTTTACGACATTTTTTGGTGGTCGAGAACTTTTTTATTTCGGAAAAACTCAAAAAAATAGATTTTTAATGAAATATGTTTTTTAACGTCTCCACCGCTATATCTCTGGAAATATTTGTGCTATCAAGCTATTTTTTTTTTTTAGATTAAAGTAGACACAATAGCGCTTCGAACAACGTCCCACGTGAACCCGATTTATTTTTTTTTAAGTTGGAAAAATAATAGGAAACTCAAACTTGTTATTTTCAGTAGCGTAATTTTAGACAATCGAGAAAAAAATTTATTTATGAAAATTTGTATATACATGCTGCGTAAAAATTGAAGCCAATAGTTGAAAAAAGTTTTTACGATAAAAATTTTTCATGTCCCGTTCATAGTATTGAGTCAGCGATTTTTTTAACGGGCCAAAGTCATATTCTTGCTCGCTCGGCTGTAGCAAGCCTGCCGACTGCAACGATCTGACGGTCCCGGTCGGGGTGTATGTAGTTAACTTATATCAATAGATAGAAAACCAGTAGTGATCAAAAGCATCTAGGGGATCAATATTATTTTTCAATATTTCATATATTGTACAGTAGTATTGATTGATCATATGTTGTTAATATTAAGAAATTGTACAATAAATATAAATAGTCTCATTTTAATAATAAAAAGACAGGTAGGTAGATATAAATACCTAATCTATAAATATCAATCAGTGTTACTAACTACTCACCTAATTATTAAGTTTATTAGACATTTTTAAATGAATGAAAGTAAAAACGTACGCATAAAATGAGTTTTATTGTTGAAATAAATTTTCTATTTGGATAGATAAATATGTAGTATGTAGTTTATGTAGACCCTACATTAATAGCATTCTAATTCGTTCATATCTGTCTCGAAATCTTTAATAATGTTGTTACAGGAACGACATTTGCACTCGTTGCAACATTTTAGGCCTTCTTTAAAACAAGCACATTTTCGATTGTCACAATTTTTATCCGAACAATGAATACTTAATGATTTTCGACAACCGCCACTTCTACGCGACTAATCTGACCAACCCTGCATACGAGGTGTATTAATTGCGTCCCAATGTCGCATTTAGCGCTGATAAAAAAAATCGCTGTTGCCACACGGTACATTTTAGGAAAAAATATATTGTTTCAAAAACTTTTGTGATTATTAGGCTTTTCTTCGCTGCATGTATGTAAATATTTTCAAAAATAAAAAAGTTTATCGATTGGTGAAGATTTCAATACATAAAATATATATTTTTATTTTATCTGATTTTTAGCGAAGTGAACGTGCAAATTGTGCCCAAACCGTTTATATTGGTAAAAGCGCTACAGTGTATGCTTTAATTTGACACAAAACAAATTTCGATACCTTTAATAGTTTTAAAGATATGTCGGTGGAAACAAAAAAAAAACAATTTTATTTAGAAATACATTTTTTTCACTTTTTATTGATTTAAAAAGTTCGAGTCCACAAAAAAATGTCTTAAAATATGATTTCATATGCCCGGTGACATACTCAAAGGAACCTAACATGTTTGACCTGGTTCTACGCCCAAAAAAAAAAAAACGACACGATAGACTTACGAAATCGCTGCTCTAATATAGGTATCGGCGCACGCCAAGTTACGTCACTCTACGGACTGTTGGCCGGCCGAGCGTGTTTCTATTTAAATGCGAATATCTCTGTGGCTATTGATTCAATTGAGCTGAAATTTTTTTCTGAGGCTATTGGTTTGTTATACTTTAAAATGAGGAAGAAAAAGTAGGAAACTGCCATATCACTAAATGGAACCAATCAGCTGAAGCGAATAGAGATTTTCTACTTCAAAAGAGAATTATTCGAATTCTATTTGGTTTAAATCATATATTTAGGACAAAAAAAAACGTGACTGTTACATGCGTTAACATATTTAAAATGTTATATAGTAACATACACATCACCAGAAGTGCGAGTAAAATTCACATAAATAATTTTAAATATAAATATAAAAAATCACCTGTGCTGGTAGTTATATACAGGGTGTCCCAGATCTATTTAGACAAACATTATCTCGGAAACGGTTAGACATAGAAAGAAATGTTTAATAGAAAAGTTATTCTGTTTAAAAAGATGCATTTAACCATTTTATTGCAAATATACAGGGCGCCTCAAAAAGACGGCAGGTTATAGTCTGTGTGCCAATCAAAAAAGGTGGAAGTAAGGTATAGTAGAGGTTTTTTTACGATTATCGGCACTTTAATAGGTCTAGTTTAAGAATTCACTTGATGCCACTCCGGCAACCTTGGGAATTTTGAGATATTCAAGATCGCGGCTTATCTAAGGTGCAATTTTTAAAAAAATTTAATTTACCAAATGTTGGCATGTGATACATCGTTATCTATGTTTTTCAGGTTCGAGAACACAAATATGAGATCTAAAAAGACTTAGGGGCAATTCTTTCTGTGTTGCCCTATCAAAATATAAAATAATGTGTCGATTGTGGGTGTTAAAAACAAATTCGATACAAAAAGAAACATACTTTCAATTCTCCTTTTATTTAATAATTTAATATTAAACTTTCTTCCGTAAGTAATTAAAAAAATTGGGTCGATTAAACAGCAATAATAAGGATGTTTTTCAAGAATGTACAATTTTTGTAGCTTCATGTTATGAAGTAAACAATGCTAGCACAATGACTGACTGATGTAAGAACTTCTCTATGGGCTAAAAAAGTCGGACAAGCCCAACTAAAAGCACCGCCATTCCCTGCTCTTCCACCAGCTACTGAGTGTTTTCAAGAAAACGTAAAAAGGGCACATTTCCAAACATTTTTGTGGTTGTCTGTAATAGATTTCTCTTGACCAAATATAGATGTCACTCAATACAGGTGGCAGGCTGACGAGGATAAAATGAAATTACATCCGATCGCCTTGCCAAAAAATATTCAAATTGCCCCAGATTACATTTTGGCATTAGCAAAATGCTCATGCAACTCAATAAATCCGTGTAACACAACACGATGCAGCTGCGTGGCTAATGGCTTGTCATGCAGTTTAATGTGGAATTGTCTGCAACTAAGCACAGCACATTCTTGCCAGAATCCTCATACGAGAATTTCTGAAAATATAACTTCTGACAGCAAAAATTTCGAAGAAGATTAAATGTTGGTTTTGACATTTCGTTGTTTACAGTTTTTATAATAAGAATTTTAAAAAAAACAGAAAAAAATTTAAAAAATTACAAAGAAAAGTAAGTAAATCATAAAAAAATATAAAATAAATAAAATTATATAAAAAAGATATTTTTAGGAAAAAGCTTTTATTTGAAAGACTACTAAAAAGTGAAAATATATATTTTATAAATTTATACACCTGGAAACCAAAAGCTTTGGGGACGGTCATATAGCGCTATTGCATAGTTACTTTGCTCAGTTGACCGTCCCCAAAGCTTTTGGTTTCCAGGTGTATGAATTTTAAAAAAATTATTTTCACTTTTTAGTAGTCTTCCAAATAAAAGCTTTTTCTTAAACATATTTTTTTTATATAATTTTATTTTTTACATCTTGGGACGTCCGCTATATTGGATTTAGATCGATAATGGCTATACTATGTTGCATTGTCACCGGACTTATACACGTGTGCCAAATTTCAAAGCTCTAGCTTAATTAGAACTAGTCGAAATTCAGCTTGCAAGATTTGACCTAAACAAACAAACATACAAGCAAACATTGCAAGTTAAATAAAAGCTTTTAAAAAGGACGATCAAGTCTTTCCGCCCTAAAAAAATACAGAATATTAAGTTTACGTTTGTTTAATTTTTAAAAAATTTATTTTGAGCTAGCAGGTCGTTTTAACCAATGTTTTTAAAATGTCATTCAACTTACCCTATGCATATCACTTTTAAGGATATGGTGTTATCCATATTCTTAAAGCCTAATTTGGTTATGCAACAAAACTAGGTACTATTTTGTTTGACTCAAAAATTAATTTATTCTCCGAATCAGCCGCCCTTTTAATAAAGTAAATTAGCAACACTTAAAGATTACTTCCTACATGATTTTTAACCTCAAATACTAATTCACAGACCTTAAAAACATATAAAATGACGTGCCACACACCCATATAATGAAATATTTGGATGAACCTGTTTTTCAGTCTAAGCCAGTCGCCATCTTGAATATCTCAAAATGCCCAACGGTGCCAAAGTGGCATCAATCGGAATCGTAATGTTGACCCTTTGAAGAACCAAAAACAGCCCAAAAACTTTACTATACCCTACTTCCAGGTTAGGATAAAAATCCTTATTTGGCACCCAGACTATTATGCAACTTTACTTTTTCAAATGGAACACCCTGTATATTTCTGCATTTTTGGATTCCCCTTTTATTTCCGAACAAATTTTATTATTAGTAATCTCCCTGACGCACTTGGTTTTGTGTACCAGGAGGTTGTAATCGTGTTATCAGATTGTCTGATCAGCTTTGTGTCCAGGAATGGTATACTGTGGCTGTCGTCTTCTTCTTCGATGGTAAATTCCATGTATTCGTTATAGCTGTTAAAAACTTGTAAGAGTTCATCTGTACTCCCCTGCGGTACACTTAAAATGAAGTCATCTACCTATTTTTTAATAAAACGAATTTGAAAAGTGAACTTCCTATAGAAATAAGGCCTCAAAATTTTTTTAAGTTATTTAGAAGCAAACTGAAAATGTTTTTGAATGGACATTGTTTTCATAATATGACCGAGTTTTTTTATTGGTAGTGGAGAATAGTTTCACTGTGCTTCTTACCTATTAATGAATTTTAAATAAAATCAGTCGGAATATGTAAACCCCTCTGATTAGCTGATGTGCAACTTTGCAATCGAAATGACGCCTATTACCTTACCTAGATAATTCTCGTTACATTAACACGACTATATTCAAATTGGCCTTATAGTTTTGGAGTTACAAGGCCACCCAGGACATACGGACAAACATACAACCGAACTCAGAACCTCCTTTTTGAAGTAATTGAAAAAAATAATAATGCAACATTTATATCCGAAATATGTTTTGGTAATAAACCTACTAATAATTAAAACTATAAATCATTTGATAGAATAAACAGTATTTCAGTTCCATGCAAAAATTAATGAATATTGTCAATAATTACATTATCTATATAGTTAATATTAATTGCTATTATGTGTACAATTTTACAAATGTTCATAGGTTTTGGTATAGCCCCAAAATATAATTTTGTCATGAATGTGACATTTGGGGATAAAACAACGTAACATAGTATAAATATGTTTATAATCTATTCCCTATTGACAAAATTTAGTAAGTTTCGTAGCCAGAATTGCTCTTGTATTTAATAATCTAATTACCGTAACCTAAATTTGTCCCTACATAACATACATTACCAAGTTTAGAAAAAAGTAAAGGCAGAGTTTGGGAAAATGTAATTATCCAATAATACATAATTTATTAAATTACAACTTGGAAATTGTGACTTTTCCATAAAAACTCTTAAATTATATTAAACAAACTTCAGTGTTTAACTTAGTTAAATATGAAACTTTCAATATTCTCTATTTTTGCGCGAGCTTTGTTCTTATGATGTAATCTCTATGCCATTTCAGACAATCTCAAATTAATGCAAAATGAAAATTATTAGAACATCTAGTATTAATACGATATATATATATATATATATATATATATACATCCCGCTATCAATGCTGCGTCCTTTCACAAGCCAACCTTACTGCGTCTCCCAGAAATACGTTAGTTAGCTCAAATCTAATGAAGTATATTGAATCTGCTAATCAAATTCAGTTAACATCTGGTTTTAAAATTGTAATAACTCAAGAAATAAAAAAGTTTAATATACAAGACAATACTGCGTCCTTTCAAAAACAGCACGTTATTGCGTCCGAGAATAATTTTATTTTTCTTCAATACAATGCTGCGTCCGAGATGACTACTTTTTGTGAAGCTTGGTATATTACTGCGTCCGGCGCGGTTGTCATATTTACCCTAATAATTCTATTGCACTTGTAGTAGAACAAATCTCTAGCCGTCAGTTATTTCTAAATGTCAGTAGAATTCGAAATATGATTTTTCTGTCGATTATTATTTTAGGATCAGTTTTTCAATTGTGCACTAAAAGTAGCCTCAAATTTGCAATATAAAATGATATATTTAGGAGATCAATGAAATTTTGCATAGATGTTCATTTTTATTTACTCCTTCAGTAAGCGATAAGTTCACCTTAGAATAGAAGAGAGAGCATATGCTTCTTGCTCTTTCTTTTTGCACATATCTCGAATGATAAGCGTTTTAGTCTTAAAAGTTGAAAACCACGTTTCTTGAAGTTTGAAGTACAAATGTGTTTAATAATAAATGCCTTCGGATTTGTTCTTTTGTAAGGAACAATGTTAAAAAAAATTGCTTTTTTGGCCCATCCGTGGTAAAGAGTGGAAGCCATCTTTTTTACTAATTTTGGGGTGCTGAAAACGAATCCGTCACCCGCTTTGGCGAAAAAACTCGGAAACACATGAAAAACAACCCCTATTTGGGTGCCACAAAGTGAAGATTCTAATTTTCCAAATCAAGTCATTTAAATAATTAAAGAATTTTTTAATATAAAAACAATTAATATTTTCTGGATAGTGATAGCACACCGTACACTCCAGTGTCAAAAATATTCAGGGATGAGAAATATTCATTTGAATTGACTAAATCACCTTATTATGACAAAAAAACATCAAACTGGGTGATTAGGGATTTCTTTTGCAATTAAAACCAATAGAAACTCTAAAAAGATAAAATTCACCACCTTAATTGGTGGGGATGTGTAAGAGTATTCAGAAGTAATCATATTATAACCTGATAATAGCCATTTAATAAGGAGTTTTGTGTTTTTTTTAATAAGTAAATAACCGTATATTACATATTGTAACTTACACCGTTCTTATGGGTGGTGAAGGGTGAGGTAAACAAGGGAAAAGCCCCTTTTTGGCCCATCCGCAGTGAAGTGTGGAACCCACCTTTTTACTAATTTTGAGGTGCTGATTACGAATCTGTCATCCAAATTGGCTAAAAACATCGGGAAGACAGTAAAAAAACAACTCTTATTGAAATTGATATTAGAACTTGCAAGAAAAAGTTATTCTTTAGTACAGGAAATTCTTTCAAAATACTCAGTTTCATTAGGTAAGAAAAAACCGCTGCCCAAGGAATCACTACTTCTACATCTATATTTTCTATCCAAGTCACACACAACGAAAAAATTGTGTATGTGGAAATAATTGTTTATGGAACTTTAATAATACAGGTCAGTTTCATGTCATTAAAAAAAACTAGTGGTGAGGAACGACTAAACGAACAAAAAAACCTTATATAACATGGGGTCTAAAACCCATATAGGAAAAAAAAAACGCTGCCCAAGGAATCACTACTTCCACATCCAGATTCTTTTCCAAGTCACTCACAACGAAAAAAATTGTGGAAATAATTGTTTATGGAACTTTAATAATATAATATTTGAAATCCTCTGCCCCCAAAACCCATAAAACGATACCCCACATCGTTAGCGGGGTGGGGGTGGTGATAAGGGGTGGTAGTGGGGGTGAATGAAGTAAAAAACATTTTGAGGTTTCTGGTTCTTGTACACACACTAAATCACAATTTTTTTTCATCCCCTTTAATAATGGGGTGGGGGTGGTAAGGGGAGTGGCTAATGCCAAAATCTTTTTTGAGACCTTAGCTTCTCTTGTATATACTAAATACCAGGTGGGGGTGGTAAGGGGAGTGGCTAATGCCAAAATCTTTTTTGAGACCTTAGCTTCTCTTGTATATACTAAATACCAATTTTATGGACTTTTACCTGCTTGATTTACCTATTTTTCCCAAATTTACCCCAATTCACCCCCCAACCCTTCGACGGAATAAGATGAAAATATAATCTAGTTCTAGATCTCGTTAAAGTACATATGTGTACCAAATTTCAAGTAAATATCTCAAACGGTTCCAGAGTAAACGTGCGCACAAAAAAGTTACAGACAGACAGACCGACAGACAGAAATTTTTTTTCGCTCAAACTTAAAATCTCGACGTTTCGTGACATTCTAAGCCTATTTGAACAATAAAAATTTTTAAATTTTTTTTTGTCGTTACTAAAAATAGACAAAAATTTGAAAGTTTTCAATAAATTGTTTGAGAACTGCTAGAATGTTGGGATAGGCTTTTATCTTCGCGTATGTCGGCGCCTCTAACCATCAAATATGCTAATACGGCTTTTTCAAAGTATCGCGCTCCTTTGTTAGAGACCGCGCGTTGGCGAGGATACAAGTTGATAATCATACTTCTTTATGGCTTTTTAAAAGTAGGTAAGGTAAGGTCTTTAGCGTTGCGGTAAAGGTGAAAGACGTCGGCGTTTTCTGAGTGCTTAGTAGATCTGAAGAAAACTATAGTCCCTCTTGTGCAATATTTTAGTTTCTGTGGGCACTTCATTAAGTACACATGTCGAACCCGTTCGTTGTTTTCGTTCTTTTTGAATTTTAGGCCACGTATTTACAGTTAAGATTTATTTTATTGACTTACCGTTCAAGTCGTTAAGTTCTTGATTACGTACAGACAATATTTGTTCGTCCTTTTTGTGTTACTTTTTGGATTTTGGACCAAGTTTTTATTTTTATTATTATTATTTTTTTAACAACTTTAGTTGATAGTTTAGTGTGGCATTTTAATGTGCATGGAAACCATAAAAAATGATCCTAATTTACCAATTGTGTTGAACGGAGTGCGTATGTCCTTAGTTCGACGTGCCGAAAAGTGTATTGATGCAGACGGAAGCCATTTCGAACAATTTATCTAAATCAACAAAATTGGTAAGTTCTAGACTTATCGAATATTTTAGTTTCAGATACCTGATCGGCAATTCGTTAAATAAATCAGATTTTTTCTTAACTTAAAATGCACATAACTATTTTCTGTTATCGTATTTCAGACGTCTAACTCTTTATTTCCCAATGTCATGCAATAAGTATTCACTCTTTAAGCTTTTAACCCAGAACACTCATTTAGGTTACAAATGTTTATAAATCACATTTAAATCTGATCAATTATAAACAACAATAAAAGCTCCAATATTTTGTTCTAAATTAAAAAAACACATGTAAAGAAATGCTGTGTTTAACTTCAATGCCCATCATTTGCTTTTGCAGTTCTGCAAAAAGAGATAACGAATTATTTACATTTTTATAATTGGTTCGGTTAAGGTGGTCATCAAAGGTGCCGCTCTTCTTTGCTTTTTTATGTCAATTTAAAAGTTGTATAATTGGGAACTACTACACGTCCATTGACCCAGAAAGGCAGTGGTTCTCAAATGTTTCCTACCCTAATATTCAAATTGTTGACCTAGGTCAGTTTTTTTTCAAAGTGCCGTCACAAAGGTTTTTTGTTTGTCTAGTCGGTCTCCATTACCAGTTTTTTTTTTAATGACATGGAACTGATTACACCCTGAATAATATTTGAAATCCTCTACCCCGAAAACCCATAAAACGATACCCCACATCGGTAGTTGGATGGGGGTGGTGATAGGGAGTGGTAATGGGGGTGGATGAAGTAAAAAAATATTTTGAGATTTCTGGTTCTTATACACACACTAAATCACATTTTCTTTTCATCCCCTTTAAAAATAGGGTGGGGGTGGTAATGGGGGTGACTAATGCCAAAAAATTTTTTGAGCCCTTAGCTTCTCTTGTATATACTAAATACCAATTTTATGGACTCTTACCTACTTGATTTACCTATTCATCCCAAATTTACCCCAATTTACCCTCCAACCCTTCGACGAAACAAGATGAAAATATAATCTAGTTCCAGATCTCGTTAAAGTACATATGTATACCAAATTTCAAGTCAATATCTCAAAAGGTTCCAAAGTAAACGTGCGCACAAAAAAGTTACAGACAGACCGACAGAAATTTTTTTTCGCTAAAACTTAAAATCTCTACGTTTCATGACATTCTAAGCCTATTTGAACAATAAAAATTTTTAAAAAATTTTTTGTCATTACTACTACCACTGGAAGTGGAAGTAAAAAAAAAGCAAAAATTGTAAATTCACCACCCCTCCCCCTCGTTTCCCTCACCCTTCACCACCCATAAGAACGGTGTATAGTTACAATATTACTCCTCGTCAAATGGCTATTATCAGGTTATATTGTGATTACTTCTGAATACTCTTACACCCATCCCCACCAATTAAGTTGGTGAATTTTATCTTTTTAGAGTTTTTATTGATTTCAATTGCAAAAGAAATCCCTAATCACCCAATTTGATGTTTTTTTATCATAATGAGGTGATTTAGTCAATTTAGGTGAATATTTCTCACCCCTGAATATTTCTCACATTTTTGGAGTACGGTGTGCATATCACTATTCAGAAAATATTACTTGTTTATTAAATTAAAAAATTCATTAATTATTTAAATTACTTTTGGTTGGGAAAAGGAGAACCTTCACTTTATGGCACGCAAATGAGAGTTGTTTTTTAATGTGTTCCCTAGATTTTTCGCCAAAACAGGCGACGAATTCGTTTTCAGCACCCCAAAATTGGTAAAAAAAATGGCTTCCACACTTTACCACGTTAGAATTTTTAAAAACTGTTTTTATGAAGGTAAAAGTTTTTGCGCTCATATTTAATATCAATTTAATTAATTTAATTTAATTCTTCTCTAAAACAGAAACCAAATATTATCGGAAAAAGAGGGAATTTATTTTCTATCATATCTATCTCCAGTTTCAACTAAGGGTGTTGAACTCCTTGTAAATAAATTAAAGTCTTCAAACTCTAGTGGTCATGATAATATTTCTAATAATTTGGTTAAAAAATGCAAATATGCGATAAGCGGTCCATTATGTTATATAATATACCTTTCTATAGAGAAAGGTGTATTTCCCAGTAAATTTAAAAGAGCCATAGTCTCTCCATTATACAAGAAGGGAGATCCAAATCACTATAATAATAATTATGGAGCCATTAGTCTACTATGTAGTTTCTCTAAAATTTCAGAACTTCATCTCAAGGAGTAATTACAAGATTTTTTACATCAGAATATGTTACTGTCTCCTACTGAACATGGTTTCACTACAAACAAAAGCACTAAGTCTGCGTTGTGTGATTTTCATCATAAAACCATTAAAGCTTTAGACAACAAGAAATCAGTTATAGGTCTTTCCGAAGATTTCTCACGAGCTTTTGATTTGATAGACCATCAGCTGCTTAAGGCCAAACTAGCACTATACGATATTCGAGGAACTGATTTACAAATATTTTCCTTCTATTTAGACAACAGGACAAATTATAAAAATGGCTGGTGTAGTTGAAAGTAATATTTGTGATATTAAACAAGGAGTTCCACAGAGGTCAATTTTGGGACCACTTTTATATATTATATTTACTAACTATGTGGTCAGTCATCTACAAAAAATACCAAATGTTCATGTGATCTGTTATGCTGATGATACAAACATTCTAGTTACCGGCAACAACCTGCGCATCCATATTACGCGGAGAGACCCACTGTGCATCCATTGCACTTGAGGAAACCCACTGCGCATCCATGGTGCTCGGGGAAACCCACTACGCATCCATTGTACTCGAGGAAACCCAGTGCGCATTAATAGTACTCCTGGAAACCCACTGCGCATCCATGGTACACGGAGAAACCTACTGAGCATTAATTGCATTCAAGGAAAACTTCTACGCATCCATGGTATTCGGGAAAACCCACTGCGCATCCATTGCACACGAGGAAGCCCACTGCGCATCCATTGAACTCGAGGAAACCCACTGCGCACAGAGCACATGGGCGGGTATCTGCCAAATTTCATGCTTAAAAACATCCGTCTCCCTGTTCACCCGTTCGCGGCGTCTCTTTTTAAAAACCGTCGAATACGTTCTCTTTATTTCCTCAGGAAAGCCTGTCGCTGGAATATCGCGTTTCTGACTTATGCGATTTCAGAGATACGGGTACCCTTTAGACCATCTACCACCCCCGTTTTCACCACTTCAAAAAGTGAAAATCGAAATTTCGTCCTACTCGTGTCTAATAGATTCCAATAAAGGGTACTTCTGTCAAATTTCATGCTTCTGGGTCTAACCGTTTCCGAAATGGTTAAAATCCTCCCCCTCCCCGTTCACCCGTTCGGGGGTCTTTTTTTGAAAACCGTCTTCTTATTTCCTCAGAAGAGTCCATCGCTCGAATAATCACGTTTCTGACTTACGCGATTTCCAAAATATAGGTGCGTTTTAAACCATCTACCACCCCCGTTTTCAAAAATTGAAAATCGAAATTTCGTCTTACACGATCTAATAGATTTCAACAAAAAATATTTCTGCCAAGTTTCATGCATCTAGATCTAACCTTTCCGGAAAAACCTAAAATTTCAACCCCCTTTTTATCAAACAAAAATGTATAATAATGGTTCTATTTATAGTTATTAGACTTATAATAAACCACACTATTTGACAATATTTGATGAACTTATTAGTATATTATTCAACGAGTGGTAATAACTCACGCAGATGAGTTATTACCATTACCGCAAGTTGAATACTATACTTTTTTTACGATTACAACAATAAATATTAAATTGAGAAAATTTTGTTTAAATTAGGTACTCAGTTTCTTTATTAATATAATTGACGGTAAAATTTAATTTAATTTAATTTAAGAATTTCTCGGACAGAGCCACACCTTCGTGAAGCGCGTTACGTCGATTGGACAGGCTAGGCATGAAGATAAAGGTGATTGTCACTGTAACCTGGTGATTTATAATAACTCACTCATTGTAACTTACGTTATTTGTTTATGGATACTATTAATTGTTCAAAAGCAGTTCATTAATTAGTATATACCCTAATAAGAGTAGATAAAATAACCAAAAGTAGTATTATTAGTCATAGGTTTTTTTGCTCCTAACTTAGCATATCTAGAATATTACCTACAATATCTTATTAATATTTGTAATCCTATTTACATTCACAATATTGTCTGTAATTCTCCTATTTCCTTATTCAAAACAGTAACCATAAAATTAGTATAATGTCCTGTACACTGACTGCCTTTGTATGTTCATTCACTTTAATCATCTGAAAATGTCACGTTGAGTGCCGAACTGCGGTAAGGTGCAAGTTACAATAATTCGAACTCACCGGCTTTCCAAGTAAGAATGAAAGAATGACTAGATATTTATTAGCCGGTGTTGTCAAATGTCGGACGCAGCATTATACGATTTTTGAATAGAGAATATTTGAAGTATATTTCTGTTCACAAATCTATGCGCCCCCAAACATAATTCGATGGAACTAAAAATATACTTTTAGTTTCACGGAACATATGATACCGCGTCCGAATCCAAAAAAAACTCGGGTCGATATTTTGCTCAATTGAAACGAAACAGAACTCATTTCTATGTTTACATATAACCCAGGAGACGAAGAACATTTTGAGGTGCTGAAAATCGACCATTTCAGAGATTTGTTGAAGATAGCACGGGAAAACAATACTGCGTCCGGTATACAGACGCAGTATTGTACAGGACGCGGCAGTGTATGGTATCGTGCACATGTACGGACGCAGCATTATTTGCTGGACAAATATATATATATATATATATATATATATATATATATATATATATATATATATATATATATATATATATATATATATATATATATATATATATATATATATATATATATATATATACGAAGACGAGTAATACGAATTTGCAATATAAGATTCTTGCACTGCCCGGATAAAAGAAAATAATGATTTTTTCTACTCCCTTATGTAAATTTGCTGATTTCTGTACAGTCTGTAGAATGTATAAGTAGGCAATTCCAGTTAACTGAACGGATATATTTCATATCAGTTCTAGGATGGATATGAAATGAAACCGACCAATCACAGTTCGTGTATTAAGTACATAGACAACTATTCGTTTTAAAATCAAATTAGTGCGTAAGCTGTCAAAGTAACTGTCAGTGTGTACTGTCAGTGTGTATTTGTATAATATATTAATGTTTAATAAAGTTTGTAGTATTTTTTAAGCTGGTCGTAGAAAAAGTATACTGTACCACTCGAGAGGATTATCCATATCGCACTCAAAAGATTTGAAGCACTCCGCCTACGGCGTCGTGCTCAAACTTCTTTATCGTGCGATATGGATATCATACCCACTCTTGTTGCACAAACTACTATTGTATTAAAAGCTTTAAGCTGCTAATATGCTATAAAATAGTATATTATATTACTAGGAGTAGAACGCACTCTTTTTTTGTGTTGAGCCGAGGATTTGCAGCTGAGGCGAAGCCGAAGCCGCAAACTGGGCGAAATACAAAAAAAGGCGTTCTACTCCGTGTAATATATACTATTTTTTCTTCAAGCGTATTAAAATGCAAAAATTTATTTATTTATCATAATCACAATTATTCAAACTACAGTCTTATATGACGAAACAATATATGACACTTATGACAGGTGGCTAGTGGATAGCGCGCCACCGGTGGCTTTCGGTATTAACATTATGTTACTAATAAAACAATACCCACTACGGTGGCGCTTTCGGAACTAACATTATGTTACTAGTAAAACAGTGTCCACTACGGTGGCGTTCGGTACTAACATTTTGTTACTAGTAAAACAATGTACTACTTCTACTTCTGTTTTTGGTGGCATAATTTAAACATTTTAATACGCTTGAAGAAAGTAGTATATTATATTACTAGGAGTAGAACGCACTCTTTTTTTGTGTTGAGTCCTGGATTTGCGGCTGAGGCGAAGCCGAAGCCGCAAACTGGGCGAAACACAAAAAAAGGCGTTCTACTCCGTGTAATATATACTATTTTTTCTTCAAGCGTATTAAAATGCAAAAATTCATTTATTTATCATAAATGTACAAATATTCAAACTACAGTCTTACATGTTGACACAATATGACAAGTGGCTAGTGGATAGCGCGCCACCGGTGGCTTTCGGTATTAACATTATGTTACTAGTAAAACAATACCCACTGCGGTGGCGCTTTCGGAACTAACATTATGTTACTAGTAAAACAATGTCCACTACGGTGGCGTTCGGTACTAACATTTTATTACTAGTAAAACAATGTCCTACTTCTACTTCTGTTTTTGGTGACATAATTTAAACATTTTAATACGCTTGAAGAAAAAAATATTTTTGATACCAATATATTATTGGGTAATTTTTATTATTTAGGAAATGAGAATTTAATCTGTAAATTTTGTGTTTTATATTACTTTTAATAATTTTACCAAAATTTTTATAGCATTTTGATATAAGGTTTCACTTTTTTTTTCTAACCTAAGAGACGTATATTGCACAGTTTCGAAATTTTATGCAATGAACTGTGAAATTTAGACAGAGCTTATAGTAGGAGAGCTGGCAAACATTATGGTGAACGATAATATTCAAAATTTTCACTAATGGCAGTCCACTCTTTGGTCTTTGAGTATGTCAAAACCGATCGTCTGCCATTTCAAAGGGGAAACATTAACTTGGGGGGAGTGTATTCAAAAACGGGTGATTTTAGGTTTTAGTGAACCATATTGTTCAAGAAAAATTTTTGCTAATATGGTTAGTCTAGACGGCATTTTTACCTAGGCAGACGATTTTTTCTGGTAGCATTATCATAGCAGACGCAACTCAAAATGGCAAAAAAACACATTTCAGTGAAAGTTGTTCAAAAATAATTTTTGCGTCCTTCAATTTGTCTACTTATGGTTTAATAAATAAAGAATCGACCGACGAAAAAATAGGTAGCATCGCCCTAGCAGACGCTGTCATAGTGACAGATCCGGTTTTCATGAACGACATTTATCAAGAAAAATTATCTAAGGAATGATAAATACAACAACTCAAGATTATATTCTCGCCCGGGCAGACGACTTTTTTCGTAGCTATGTGTATGGCAGACGCCTGTCAAAGTGGCAAAAATCACGTTTCTGTGAACTATAGTGATCAAAAATAATTTTTGCGTCTTTCGATTCGTCTATCTATGGTACAATAAATAACGAATCGGCAGACGAAAAAATTGGTAGCATTTTCCTAGCAGACGCTGTCAAAGTGAAAAATTTTAATTTTTTTTTCTTATATAAGTAGGTTTAGAATGTTGCGAAGAAATTTTAAGTTTGAACAACAAAAATCTGTCTGTAGGCCTATCTGTAACCTTTTTTGTGCGCACAATTACTCTGGAACTGTTTAAGATATTGACTTATGGTGTATCTATGTACTGTAACGAGATCTGGAACTAGATTATATTTTAAGCTTATTTTGTCAAAGGGTTGGGGGCAAATAGGGTTAAATAGGTAAAGCAAACACGTAAGAGTTAATAAAATTGGGATTTAGTGTATGTACGAGAAACCAAGGTCTTAAAAATTTGTTGGCATCAGCCATCCCCACCCCATTATTTAAGTGGACCAAAGGTATCATTTTTTTTTGACATCAGCCACTGCCGCTACCTCCAATCCATATTAAATGGGCTAAAGAAATAAAATTGTGGAAATAGTGATTCCTTAGACAGCAGTTTTCAAATAAAGAATTCCTCTGCATACAAAAATTCGGTGGCAGTTCGTTATATTTCCTGTGCGAATAAAACAAAAATAAAAATTTGACTTTAAACAACAGATTCTTCTTCTTCTTCTTCATTTAGCGGGGCGACGAAGGGTCGCCGCACTCAGGCCTTGTGGCCCATTGTGCTACTGCTACGAATTTATTGAATTCCCCCATTCAGGCCGGATTCTAACCCAAAGGCCAAAATCCTTCCTATAGGGGCATTCCTTATTTCCTCCGGCACCGGAAAACCAATGCCGAAGTGTTTGTACCTCAAGTTCATAAGACTAGGGCAGGAAGTAGGGACGTGGATGGAAGTCTCCTCCTCGTCCCCGCAGAACCTGCAGTCTGGGTTATCAACCATCCCTATAGTGTGCAGGTGTTTTTTGAAAGAGCCGTGTCCAGTCAAGAGACTTACCACGATTCTGATCTGTGTCCTGCTTAGTCGCAGGATTTGTTCTGCTCGCTTCGGCAAGGGCCCTGAGATCAGAAGCTTCGCTTGCCGGAGTCCTGGGTAGGAGGCCCAGAAATCAAAGAACTGGGACCGTGTCCAGTTCTCTACTGACTTATTGGCACTAAACAACAGATTTATTACTTCTATACAAACAAAAAATAACATAACAAAAAGTCTAGAATATATTATTTTCAGAACATAATAATCTAAAAGTAACAAATAATATGTATAGCCATAAAAATATCAATCTATCATATACGGCTATACTGTAAGGAACATACAAATGACTTATTGATAACAGATTAAATACGATATCACAAGCAACTTATAACTTAAATATTCATTTAAAAAAATCAACATCCTTACTTAACAAAAAACATAAACTCTGATACATAAAAATGCCTAGATACCCAGTTAACACAATTTGCACATTCACATCCCTGCCAGTGGTATTTTAGTGGATTTTGTGAATCCAAAAATGTCAAGTTATATTCACGTCGTATTTGTTTATGTTTTATTTTTATACATATAAGTTACTGGCAATTTTGTGTTATTTTGTCCTAATGCTTATTTTGTTTTATCACATGCCAGTTACAATAATGTGGCTTGCATGTCATAAAAGAAAAGGAGCGTGATGTTACAGTAACATCGAATTTGCTCACGTGGTTTCGGCCGACGTTTTTTCATTGCCGATTAAGCCTTTAATTTTTAACTTTGACATGAATTAAGGTGCATTTTCGACGAAATATGAATTTGTATATTTATTGAGAGTCCAGCTCGCTGTGCATTAGTCGTAGTTTGATAAAAACATACAATGAGACCATCAGCGGGCAGTAATTCTCTATATTAAATGAATTAAAAGAAAAATTAATTATCTAAATTCCGTCAGTCAGTCGGAAAACCAGTCAGTCAGACTGACTGACTGCCTCTCTGCCCTCCTCTCTAACGCTAAGTTAAAAAAAGTATTTGTCGGAGTAAACTGATACTTGGCCCTCATTGCCAAGGAATAAAACTTACTATACCTTTAATGAAAGATAGAGATGTCACAGAGACGACTATAGGGTGATCACTCCATGGCCACCTTTAAAATATAATAAAAAAGATGACAGAGGAAAATAATAATTTTACATTTTTTTACCCATCGACGAATTAAAAATTCAATTAATTTTTCTGACGAAATTAGGGACATTGTCCATTATTATTATTTATTTTCTCATTCCGCGTTTTTTAACTTTGCTTATTTTATATTTAAGTTGTTTTTCAGTAATTTCACCTTTTCAGCTATTGCGACAATTTAATTTAATGTTAAGATATTTTATCATCTCCGCCCAACAATATATGCCTTCCATATATTTGCTTTATCCGATTATTATACTCTTCGCAAAAACGAAGAGTATATTATATTTGATTGGCACATTTCTAAAATCGTAAATATCGCTCGTAGAGAAAAAATTCTCATATCATTGTGTTGGTGAACGAATCAGAATTCGTCACCAACACAATGATATGAAAATCTCTCTCAAAATGTCCGTCTGTCCGTCCGTCCTTCTGTCCGTCCCTCACGTTTCTTGTAAGCACGATAACTTAAGAAAGAAAAGTCCGATTGTATTGAAATTTAGAAAGTAAGTTAGTGTTAGCTAGAGGAAGAACCCCATTATTTTTGAAGAAAATCGATCGGTAAATAAAAAAGTTATTAATTATTTAATTAAAAAAATATATATTCTGTTAATTTTTGTCGCTTGTACTAAAATGGAAATCTTGCGAAATATTATTTCCATAATATATATTTTTGTTGTTTATGGATTTTACTAATATATTTCATAGAAACAGGAGTTGAAATATGTATGATTGTTGAAAGATATATATATATATATCACAGACAATCAATTCTCGTAGAAATATATGGTGACGCAGCGGCTAAAGTTTTGCGTTGCAATCCAAAGGTCCCGTGTTCGAATCCCGCACAGGTTGAGTATTTTTTTTTCATTTTCTTTTTTTCATATAATTTTTTTCATAACAAAGATGCTATCACAACATTTAGGATGTCTAAAAACTAACATTCTTTACAAGAAAACTGCGAAGAGTATCCTATAGAATGTATAACAATTGTATAAAAAGTTCTGTGAACAGGCGAAGAGTACGTTTATAGCTTGTTTGGTATTAATTTGAATTTTATATACTCCTCGCAAATACGAAAACGAGGAGTGTATTGCATTTGATCGTCACGTCATGTCTAAAACCATAAATCTCATCATAGAGAAAAAAAAATTCAAATGATTATTATTTTAGTAAATGAATTCTGAACAACTTTAAAAATGTCCATGTGTCCGCCCGTCCGCCCGCCATCTTTCTTGTAAGCAAGATAACTTGTGCCAGTGACTAAAGCGTGTTAGATAACTTGAAAAAGAAAAGTCCGATTGTATTGAAATTTGAATAGTGGATTAGTGTTAACTAGGGGAAAAGGTTTTTGAATAAAATCAAATAAAAGCAAATAAAAAAGTTATTAATTGTTCTAATTTTTAAAAAACCTTGGTTAATTTTTGTGCTTTGTAATTGAATGGAAGTCTTGTGGAATGTTATTTCCTCTTATTTATTCACATATTTTAGTAATATATATTTCATAGCAATAATGACTGATGCCCAGTTCGGCTATAGACAGAAGACGCAATCTGTGAAATGTACGGAAATATTATAGAAGCTTTTGAGAAATGTGAACTGTGCACTGCAAAATTTTACGACATGTCTAAAGCACTTGATACAGTTAACCATGGTGTTCTAATACAAAAATTGGAATATTATGGGATTAGAGGAGAAGCCTTAAATCTATTTGTCTCTTATCTTGCGGATCGTCAACAGTGTTAAATTTAATGATAAAGTATCAAAACTTTCCAGTGTTGATTACGGAGTGCCACAGGGGTCAGTTCTGGGTCCTGTGCTGTTTATAATATACATTAATGATATATCATTCAATAGTGCTACTGAAGTGTCTCCAATAATGTACGCTGATGACATAACATTTTTGCTAAGCAACGAGCTGTTTTCCAACCTATGCAATAAGGAAGAAGAAGCTGATAATTTAATAAAAAACTGGACAAGGAGTAATTATCTTACCATAAATAATGGCAAAACAAAAACTCTAAATTTTGCAGTGAAAAAAAGGGAAATAAATAACGAACCTCGGTGTGCATTTGGATAATTCTTTGAACTTTCAATTCCAAATTCAGAGTTTATCAAAAAGGCTGTCGACTTGTATTTATATAATAAAACAACTCAGCAACAAAATCACAGCAGATTGCTTAAGAGTAGCCTATTTTTCCTTTTTTCACAGCATAATGACGTATGGAGTGATAGTATGGGAGTCATCATGTCATTCGAACAAAATCTTTAAATTACAAAAAACAGTTATAAGAATAATAACTAAAGCTAAATATGATGACCACTGTAAACCCCTTTTTAAAAGTCTCCATATATTAACACTACCGTCATGTTATATATATGAATGCTTGTGTCATATTAAAAAATTAAAAAGTAACAAAATCACCAAGCAGGAGGACATACATAACCATGACACTAGGACAAAAACAAATTTAAGATTGCTCAAATATAGACTAAGTAAATCTCAGAATTCCTACCTATATCTATCAATAAAATTTTTTAATGTGTTACCTAAAGATTTACAAAATCTTGATATGAGTGTAAACATGTTTAAGCTAAAAATAAAAAATATCCTTTTACAGAATTCCTTCTACTCATATGACGAATATTTTGAATATTTCGGTTCCTTGCCCAATTTATCGTCTGTTTAATTAGATTCATTATATTTAACGTTATATTTTAGCATTTTTGCATTAATTTTTTTTTTCTGTGTTTTGACAATGTTATATTTTACGTTTTTTCCTCTACTTGAGGTACTAGTCTTTATGACTACTACTTATTATACTCTTCGCAAAAACGAAGAGTATATTGTATTTGATCGGCACATTTCTAAAACCGGAAGTATCGCTCGTAGAGAAAAAATTTTCATATCGTTGTGTTAGTGAATGAATTCTGAACAACTTTCAAAATGTCCGTCTGTCTGTCCGTCTGTCCGTCTGTCTGTCCGTCTGTCCGTCTGTCTGTCCGTCTGTCTGTCGGTCCGTCACGTTTCTTGTAAGCACGATAACTTAAGAAAGAAAAGTCCGATTGTATTGAAATTTGGAAAGTAAGTTAACGTTAGCTAGAGGAAGAACCCTATTGTTTTTGAAAAAAATCAATCAACAAAGAAAAATGTTATTAATCATTTAAATAAAAAAAAATTTTTTTCAAAACTTCTGTCATTTGTACTTAAATAGAAATCTTTCGACATGTTATTCTCTATAATTTTTTTTTGTTTTTACATCTTACCAATATATATGTTTCATAATAATGTATCTAATCCGTTGAAATATAATTCTTGAATGATATTCATTCAAGTTTTCTGGTAAGATGAGATAGCCCAATGGCTAAAGCATTTGCCTTGCAATCTCCAAGTTGGTGGAGAAGGTCATCCTGGTCAGACTAGACGCTGCCCAGGATGAACTCCACATCGACGATGAGTGTCAGTTCGGTTTCAGGAAGGGCAGGGGCACTGTACACCAGGTCGTCAGGATCGTGAATGACGTCAAAGTGCAATGCAACCACGGAAAAAGCACAGTGATGGTGCTGCTCGATATTGAGAAAGCTTTCGATACAGTATGGATCCCGGGCTTACTCTACAAACTTAATACGCTTAACTTTCCTACGCACATCACCAAACTTATTCACTCTTTCCTGACAGGCAGGTCGCTGCAGGTCAGGGTGAATAATAAACTTTCAACTCGAAGGGATATTCGCGCGGGCGTCCCCCAGGGGTCGTGTCTGTCACCAAAGTTATACAATCTATACGTCTCCGACTTCCCGGAGTTCCCGAATACGAATCTTGCCAAGTACGCCGACGACACGGCCATGTACGTGCATTCGCATAACGCACAAGCGGCGAACATGCTACTCAAGGCGCGCATGGCTCGTGCCACGGCGTATTACGACTAGTGGAAGATTCGGATCAACGCCGAGAAGTCGGAGTCCATACTCTTCACGCGCCGATTTACCGAAAATCGGATTTTAACGCCACTTTCGATCGGGGGTAGAGAAATTCCAATCAAACGGTGCGTGAAGTATCTGGGGGTCAACTTGGACAGGAGACTGACATTCAGCACGCATATAAACGAGACTGTACGTAAGGTCTACTCCATGTCCAGGAGTCTGTATCCGCTCTTGGTGCGGGGCAGCGGACTAAACAGGACTAATAAAAAATTATTGTATACGATGGTGATCAGACCGGCCATCACATACGCGGCGCCGGTGTGGTGCAGCATCCCGGCCACGACAGTGCGGAGTTTTAAAACATAAATATATGCGCCTCATTTCAGACTCCGGTAGGTACACCTCCCTCAGAGATCTCTATGCACGTTGCCACGACATAACCCCACTAGCGGACTTCGTCCGGGAAACTTCCCAAAAATTCTACCAATTCAAACTGGGCGAAAGTCCGCTAACCCGAGAGATCACACGAATCAGACAGCATAATGCCATACATTTCAACCTGAAACACCCATTACCATACCAGGCGTTGCCTATCTTTCGGCAACCTCCCTAGCCACATCTTTCCTATACCACAATTTACTTTCACCATCTTTTATTTTCACCACCCTTTACTTGTATCCCCTCTATTCCCCCATTAGTTGCATTTTTATTATTTTTGTCAATTTTTGTTCTTTTGTCCCTTTTTGTTCTTCTTCCAAATTCCCTTTAGACCAATAACTGCTAGTAAATCCCAACTTTTAAAATCATAATCTCCCCTCACCCCATCCTTCCAGAGGCAGGTAGACCACTGGATAAATCCGTGACTCTCGAACGGGTTTTTTCACTAAGTTTTTCCCGTATGGACAACAAGATTTTCTTCGTAAATTTAGTGCGCGCGTGCGACAGTGCGCGTGTGTTAAAAATGCAATTGTTTCTTCGTATTTCTAGCTATTTCTAAGTATTTTAATATCTTCCCGGATTATTGTTCAACGAAATTGTTAGGTTTAAGTTTTTTATATATGTTAAACAGGAGCCCTAACGCCCCAATTGCATCTGTTGTTACAGCCGAAGCTAAACCCCTCCACCCGATCACCTACTTACCGCGACGTTGCACGCCGCGGTGGGGTGATCGGCTCTAGACTGGACCCAGCTGAGGCGCATTCATGTCTCTAAACTTTAATAAATATCTTTGATTTGATTTGATTTGCCTTGCAATCCAAAGGTCTCGTGTTCGGTCCTCACATGGTGATTTTTTTTTTTTTTTCATATATTTTTTTTTCCACAACAAAGTTGGTATCACAAAATTTAGAATATCCAAAAACTAACATTATTTACAAGAAAAATGCGAAGAGTATCCTATAGAATGTATAACAATTATATAAAAAGCTCAGTAAATCGGCGAAGAGTATAATGCTTCCACTAGTTTTATATTGTGTTATCGTGACTCTGTTTTTTTTATACTTGTTTTTAAATTAAGTCGTTAGTTTTTTATCTCTGACATATGCAAACAATATATATATGTATAGCATGAATAAAATTCTATTCTATTCTATTCTATTCTATAATTTTCAAATTATGATTAAGTATATTATTATTATAATCCAGATATTAACACTTTGAGAATTAGCGAATGGTGTTATAGTAGTTAGACTTATTGACTTTTGTTTTTCATTTGATTTAATTTTGACTTGAAATCCAAGGGTCGCGGGTTTGAGACATAGACAAATTGGATGTAGTTGTTTCTTCTATTTTATTTATACTGACGAGTGCATCTCTAAGTTGTCATCATAAAATATAAAATTTCTAAAATTTAACATTAGGTATTTATAAAAAAAATTGCGAAGGGTATTTTGTCAAATATGCAATAATTGTATAAAAGTTCAACAAATCGACGAAGGATAATGTTTACTCTAGTTTTATATGAATTCTGCAGAAAGAAAAATTGTGTAGCCCACAATCTTTAAGATTATTTTCAAACATTTTAAGTAGTATTTCCGATTGTTTTGAACATTTAAATAACTGAACGTTTCATTTAAGTTCAGCGCTGAACTTACAAATAGGTCTGGAATAAACCTATTGGAAATATTTAAATACAAATCTGCATAAACACAGAATTCTAGGTTACATTTAACATAAATACGCTGATTTTTGCCCTAATCTGGGCACGCTAATATACTAGTTAGGTAAATACTTTAAAACACTCATTATTGGAGAACCAGTCAAAACAACTACTCTTCTGACGAAGTATTGAATTACATAGGATTTCTAGCATTTTAACGCAAAAAAATATATTGAAAATTCTTAAATAATTTATTTAAATTCAGTCATTCACACTTTTTTGTTTAATATGAAATTATTTACTTTCTGTATTGATTGTAAAAATATAAATTTAATTAATCTGCCTATTATGCTCATTGGAAAAATATTTCAGGAATAATTTTTAATTATACTTTTGTGAACGGTCCTGTTTTTACAGTTCTGTTTATTAAGAGAGTAGTATATGTTACGATGGAAAGAGTTTATGACCATCCTGAAACCGTAAAGTTTATGAAATTCTAAATCACAGATTCCACGTAGCAGGTATGATTAAGAACATGCTGAATTGTCATTTATTACCTGACCCAGTTGGTATTAAAATGTGAGAATGACTCGGGTATTAAAAATTTATTCAGATTATATGTACGAAACCCTTTGAAAATATAGCGTTTTTCGCAGCATATTTTTAAAGAAAGAGATTGAATTTTAACGTTTTAAAAACTTAACGGTCATTGTTAAAATAATCCCTTAGTAAATAATATTTTCATTAATTTGAGCGGCACGTTGCAAAATAGTTGCTAAAAAGCATAGTAAAAAACCGCTGCCCAAGGAATCACTACTTCCACATCCAGATTTATTATCCAAGTCTTTCACGACGAAAAAAAATTGTATGTGGAAATAATTGTTTATGGAGCTTTAATAATATAATATTTGAAATCGTCTACCCCAAAAACCCATAAAAGGATATGCCACATCAGTAGTGTAAGTGGGTGGTAGTGGGGGTGGATATAGTAAAAAAATGTTGACGCCTTTGGTTTTTGTACACACACTAAATGACAATTTTATTTTTTCCACCCCCTTTAATAATGGAGTAGAGGTGGTAATGGGGATTGCTAACGCCAAAAAATTTTTTCTAACTTCTCTTATATATACTAAATACAAATTTGATGGACTCTTACTAGCTTGATTTATCTATTTACCCATATTTACCCCAATTTACCCCAACCCTTCAACGGAATAAGATCAAAACATAATCTAGTTCCAGATCTCGTTAAAATACATACGTACATACCAAATTTAAATATCTTAAACGGTTCCAGAGTAAACGCGCGCACAAACAAAAATTACAGACAGACCTACCGACAGACCGACAGAAATTTTTTTTTTTGCTCAAACATAAAATCTCGACGTTTCATGACATTTTAAGCCTATTTGAACAATGAAAATTTTCAAATTTTGCGTTACTGTACTTCCACTGGATGTGGAAGTAAATCAAATTATGAATTTAATTGCGTATATGTTTGTATTTTACATAATATTATAACGTTCATTATACTACCCTACCGCATTTAAACAATCAATACGAACCTATTTAAACATCCACACACATGTATCTATTACGTTATATTAACGATCGCTATTAATGCGTGCCTAATTACATGATCTTGCCAATTCTGCAAACTGCACTGATACAGGCATTAGAGAATTTTACCTAGAAAAATTGATAGTTCTGGAAATAGACTTACTTTATGTTTTTTGGCTCGTTGAATCCAAACTTTCAACTTCCCACAAAAAATTCCCTCCGAAACCCCTTCAAATTTAGAAGAAAAAAAACGAAAAATTGGTTTTTTATTTTTTTTATATATATTTTTTTCGTTTTAGATAAAAAATAGATAAATAAGTAAACAAATTTATAAACAAAATTTATAACAAAAAAGGCCGTTTGACATTTTGACGTATACTGGAGCGCATCTAGCGAGAAAAAGAAGAGTTTTGAAACCAACTTTTAAAAAAAAAAAATTGACAATTCGGTTACACGCGTTCTCTTTTATCATGTTATCAAGTTAGTTCAGCTTAATCACACGAGGTGGGGCAGGAATTCGCATTTAAAATTCGCAAAAACACGTTTTTTCACGATAACTTTGTTAAGGAGAGTATTATAGTGTAAAAGAGTTTTTACAACGGTGAACTGTACTCTACTTTACTTAACTACTTCTTATTTTAATTCGGTATATGTAGTACATGTATTTTGTTTTTATATTTTTTATGATGTGACTATGTTTGTTGATTGTCCATAAGTAACGTTATATACAAATTATTCGTATTGTTGACTTGCCATATATACTGTATTGTATCGACATGGCTAATAAAGTATTATTATTATTATTATTATTATCATTATTATTGACTTGACGAAATAAAAAGTTAAATAAAAAATTTAAGACCTCGCGGAAGAGCATAGTCTGGTAAATTTTTTTTCAAATCGGACGGTAACTTTTCGTGAAACTTTTTTTTTTAAATACCCGTTTCTTTGCTGTAACACTAATATACAAAAAAGTAATTCCTTAATTTTTTCACGAAAAAAAAAGAATTAGGAGGTTGAGATTTTTTTGAGGTAGGTGAAATAGATAAGAATAGATGGAGCCGGAGGATGGGTGTGGTGAGCCAATTAGGGGAAGGGGAGGAGGTAGGGAAAGGAAAATTATTCAAGTCCCCCGAACTTTTTTCTCTGTCGTGCGATTTTGAAAAACCAAAATGGAATTTGTTCGCTGTTATCTCTAGTATTTGACCGATTGTTTTTTAAAATTTTTTTCAAATAAACAAATTTGTGGGAGGGGAAAAACTTTTTCCATTTATCTTCAAATGAGTTTTTTACGTAGGAGGAGAAACTTTTTTATACAGCTAAGTGAGGATTTTTTTTATCTTTATTTAAAAAAAAATTATCGCAATCCAAGCAATAGGAAGAGATGGAGGGGGCATAATGCGTTTGTGGGAATAAAGGCTTGAGGAAAAAGGATAAGGACTTCGGACCTTAATGTTCGGCAATATAGTTTATAAATCAGCCGGGCTATTACTATAGTGTACACATTGCACACACCTTAGATTCGGACGAGTACTTTAGCAACTAAGTTGGAGTTATAACATTAAAAATGCTTAAAACAAACATAATTTGTTTTTGAACAAAATAAGTCGGTAAATAAAAAGTTATTAATCACTTAAAATTTAAAAAACTGTTTTCTGATTTTTTTTAGATTTTTAATTGAATAGAATTTTTTTTAAATGCTATTTTCTAAAATTTATTTATATATTTAACTAATATATATTTCATAACAATATAGTATTAAAACGTAGACATGATTTTCAAATAGTGACATTATATTAGCAAAATTATCGCTTTCGGAAACAAGGTATGGTGGTGTGATAGGTAGAATTATAGCTTGAAATCCAAGGATAGCAAGTTTGAAACACAGGCAGGTTATTATAAATGCACTTGCTCCTTTTTACTTTTTTTTTATGCTGACACGTGTTTTATCAAATAAATCGTCAATATAAGATTTAAAATGTTCAAAAATTAACATTTCCAAAAAACTGGGAAGAGTATTCTAAAAAATGTGCAACAATTATATAAAAAGTTAAACAAATCGACGAGGAGCATGATTTTTGCTCTAGTTTTTTAAGTTTTTAATTTACCAACAGTGAATGTGTGACACTTTTAGAGATTGAAGAGGGAATATATGCAAAACTTATTTAATGATAAAGAGGTCATAAAGAACGTGGAAGTCTAATAGCAATTAATTACAGTACCGGGTCAACAATCACCGATTTGCAATTTGCTCGAAAACTGTTAATGCTGGAAAAAAGTTTCAAATAAAAAAGTTACGCCAATCTTTTATCTTCATATGCCCTCGATATACTTGGTATCTATTTCGAAAAATAAAAAAGTTTCCCGCATGTTACATTTGAGAATGCAAATTCTTAACATAGCCTTAGAAAAAAGTAATGATTTCTACACTTATTAAAATTTGATCTACATATTAACACATTCTATTAACAAATATATAGTGATAACACGATAAAAATTTGAGAGTAATCCTTTGTGCCGTTTTTTAATTAGAGCGGGTTAAACGGAAAAATAATTGTTCTATATATCCAATAGACACCTAGAACTAGAGAAATGAGCCGCGAAAACTCGTGACGGTGTTAAATAGTTATTTATAATAACTTTAACATTTGATCAAGGTAGATTAATAAAATATTAAGATGGAAAAAAGATTTATATTGCCGAATATCAAGGTCCGAAGTCCCTATCCCTTTTCCTTAACCCTTTATTCCCCTAAATGCATTATGTCCCCTCCCGCCCTTCCTATTGCTTGGATTGCGATATATTTTTTTAAATAAAGATAAAAAAGATCCTCACTTACCTGTAAAACAATTTCTCATCTGAACCCTTCCCTACGTAAAAAAAACACATTTGAAAAAAAATGCAAAAAGTTTTTCCCGTCCCAAAAATTTGTTTATTTGAAAAAAATAAAAAAAATTAATCGGTCAAATACTAGAGATAACAGTGAATAAATTCCATTCTGGTTTTTCAAAATCGCACAACGGGGAAACAAGTTCGGGGGAGTTGAATAATTTTCCTTTCCCTACCTCCTCCCCCTCCCCTAATTGGCCCACCACCCCATCCTCCGGCTCCATCAACTCTTATCTATTTCACCTACCTCAAAAAAATCTCAGCCCCCTAACTCCTTTTTTTCGTGAAACAATTAAGGAATTACTTTTTTGTACATAAGTTTTACGGCAAAAAAACGTGTATTTAAAAAAAAAGTTTCACGAAGAGTTACAGTCCGATTTGAAAAAATTATGCGCTTCCGCGAGGTCTTCCATTTTTGATTTAACTTTTTTTTTCGTCAAGTCAATAATAGCAGTTATCGTGAAAAACTTGTTTTTGCGAATTTTAAGTGCGAATTCCTGCCCCACCTCGTGTGATTAAGCTGAACTAACTCGATAACATGATAAAAGAGAACGCGTGTAACCGAACTGTCAAAAAATTTTTTTTAAAAAGTTGGTTTCATTTCAAAACCAGATCCGCTCCGTTAGTACGACGAACGGGAGGGGAGCAAGTGGGTCCCGAAACATGTGCCGAGGCTCATGTTTCGAAGCGTGCTAGCGTTTTCCCGTTCGTCATACGTCAAAATGTCAAAGGACCTTTTTTGCTGTATTTTTTTGCTTTCTGAATATCTGGATACTTTTTATCTAAAACAAAAAAAAAAAAAGTTTAAAACCAATTTTTTGTTATTTTTTTCTAAATTTGAGGAGGTTCCGAAGGGAATTCTTGGTGGGCAGTTGAAAATTTGGATTCAGCAAGCCAAAAAACATTAAGCCTATCTCCAATGAATTTTTCCAGGTAAGGGGCCTATATGGTCTCAAATGCCTGGAGTATGAAATGGAAATAAGTTTTTAGTGATTTTGATCTGAGTTAAAAACTACACGAAATACTGTTTGGGATGCTCACAGGTAGACACTGATCCATCATATAGCAATGGAATGAGGGACAGCTGCGAGTCAAGTCTGTTCCCTATTGGTTGTATGTTTTCTTGTGAACAACTCCACTCTTCGTTTATGCACTGAAGGCGTACTATAATATATACTTTATATTTTTTCATTTCTTATGAATTCACTTTTGTACAGACTACATAGAGTGAAGTATGTGCCTTTCTTCGTGAATTTAGCATTACCTTATTTTCTAAATCGATGGTTGTTCGTTATAAAACCTTTTTTAGTACAGGGTATTTTGAGATCTGCAATTTTCATACTAACTTCCATTGATGGGAAGGAAGAAAAATATTCAAAAGTCCGGTTTTCGTGACTTTTGACGTCAAATAACTTGCAACACCGGCACGGTATCGATTGAAACTTTTCACAGGTTCTTTAAAACACCGAAATAAGACTGTATAAAAAAATCAATTTCTTTCCTAGATTTGCCATTTATATGCCTAAAATTACTAGGCATGAGGAAAATGGCCCATTAGGAGGCCTGTCATTAGTTTTAGGTCAAACTTTTCAAGTTCGAGAAACCTCGTGGAACTTGTCGAATAAGTTATGAACGTTTTCGTTTGTCTTTGAGCTAGAGTATTTCTCCAGTAGGACTTCTGTATCTTTTGCAACACTGTCAGCTAAATCATGTACAAAAATATATTTAAACTAATGGAAGCATTATACTCTTCGCCGATTTACTGAGCTTTTTATGTATTTGTTACACATTCTATAGGATACTCTTCGTAGGTTTCTTGAAAATAATGTTAGTTTTTGGATATTCTAAATTTTGTGGTACCAATTTTGTTGTGAAAAAAAAATACAAAAAAAAACGAAAAAAAAAACACCCTGTCAGGGATTCGAACCCAAGACCTTTGAACTGCCAGATTGACAAATTGAAACATTTTTATTTTGTTTGTCTGTGTTTGACATGCCATTTGATCGTATTATTATTTCAGATTACAATCTTATTAACGCTATGTTACATAAACGCGATTAAGCACGTCGAAGCGACGCAAAGGCCAGATGTTATTGGCAAAACGACCTTCAGAGCATGTGTTTTATTAGTTTTAGACGATCTTCTGCAAAAGTTCAATCATGTGTATTCTATTATGTTATAGACTTAAGGCCTTTAAAAAAATTAAATTTGTTTTGGTTAGTGGAGGGAGTGTTGTAACGGCTTATGTAGGGAAAAGTGTCCAAAAAAACCCTACTTCATGTGCAAGGGATAAAAACAGTTCTGCAAGAGCAGATTTGGATGTAGATAGAAGTTCAGAGGGAGGTTAAGGGGGGTAGGGAGGGGGGAGGAGGAAGGAGAGTGAGAAGAAAAGTGGTTTTTAAGGGAGGTGTTTTTGTGGGTATGTGTTTTGTAAGGTATTTGGTCAAGTTAGTAGGTAGGTCGTATATTGGGAGGCGCTCATAAATATGCGTATGTGTGACATTATCGCGCCTTCTGATATTAGTGATATTTTGTGTCAGTGGTGAATTTGAAATTTTTGAAGTGAAAATTTTTTGTGATGTCTCGTCGATGTGGTCTCGTATCATTTGCACCCCCGTTAGCTTATGCAGCTCAGCGATGGTAATATACCTGGGAGAATTGGTTAAGAGACGTAGCAACTTATTTTGCGTTCTTTGCAAACGCAGGCACTGCGCATCCGAAATGAGATTCCAGAACGCAAAGGCGTATGTTAAAATTGGGCGAAAGCAGAGGCGGCTCGTGATATTTTGTGCACAGGAGGCTCGATGTTTAAAAGACAATTAACTTGCAATATGATTACAATTTGTACATTTTTGGTCGTAAGGAAATGTAAGGCTGAGCCTCCTAGAGGAGGCTCAGCCTCCCCTGCCTTCTCTGACGAGCCGCTATTGGGAAAGATGACTTTACATATGACAGATCTTATTTTCCATAGTAAGTGTGCTACGTCTGTTAACAAGTAGAGATGGGCGATTCGACTCTTTTTAAGGATTCGTACCAAATGAATCCGTATCAAGAAAAGATTCGTATCGAGAGATTCATACGATTCGTACCACTTCGTATCACTGATTCCATGATACTAAACAGTATCATGTACTGATTCGTACCATTCGTACTATTTGTACTATTCGTACCCACACTCCCACTCCTCAGTGTTCAGCATTGATTATAGAATATTATATGTGGTGTTAATTAGGGCCAAAGTATTATAATGTTATATTAACCATACAGTTTAAACTTCGAGCACCTTCTATTACATTAATAATTTCTTCGTCGTCATTAGACAGTAAATAGGTAGATAGATAGCGTTTATTTAACCACATTATATGCATGTATGCACATTTGTAGCAAAAGTCAACTAAAAAAACAATAAAAAAAAAGAGTGTAATATATTACAGATTTTGTAATCAGTACGTTATAGAAACCGAATATCTTGCAGTACATTGATATTAATCATATAGTAATAATCAAATTTCTCGAATATATCCATCATATTACATATTACATATTACATATAAAAACAGGGAATTTTTTCAATTATGAGGTTATGAGTGTTTTAAAATCTGAAATCTCCAGTTTAAACGGTCCCCATTCACCGTTTGAAGTTTAACCTTATACAACTGACCCTACCCTTACACTTAGTGTAAGGTTACATTGGATGCGTAGTCGTACGGGTTTTCACTCGTGCGTATTCGGACGTGTACGGAGTTAAAAACAAACACATGGATTTGAACGCTTATGGTTACATTGATAGCGGGTTAATCTGACGCGCACGTACGATATCGTCCTTTAATCAAAGCCAAACAAACCAGTTTGTTTTTTTTCATACGTGTTGATGCGTGTGCTTCTTCCAGATATATTAAATTCTGAATTAAAATGGATGTTGAAAAATTAATTATATGTGTCCAAATTAATAATCCATTATGGGATCAAGCATGTAAGGAATATCACAATAGAAATATAGTGAAACAATTGTGGGAAGAAGTTGCTCACTTAATTCACTGTACAGCGTCACATATTCACTTTCCTTATTTCTTGTCAAGTGTACATCATTAACCCAATATTTTTTCTTCTTTTTTAAAATCAAATACTTTAAAATACTATTCTCTAACACGTAAAAATCGTCGTCGTCCATGTTGCAAATGCAAAAGACTCGCTCGAAGACCGATCCAGTGTAACCAGTCGATCGTCACATCACTATTCGTCCGAATACGCACAAGTAAAAATTCGTACGACTACGCATCCAATGTAACCTTCGACTAAGAGTATCGCATCGCAATACCGGTACCGAAATTCCATATTCGTATCAATCGTATAGGCGATACGAAATGTACGAATCTTTTTTTTTGTGGGATTCGTACCATTCGTATCACTGCAAGGATTCGTACCAATGATACGAATCATACGAGTACTACCCACCTCTATTAACAAGAGGATACAGTTTACTAAGAGCTGCGTAGGCCTTGTTTATAACCTTAATTATATGGGGGGCAAATGATAGTCGTGTGTCTAATGCAAGTCCCAGTAAGTTTACAGTTTTTCGTTCTATTACGTCATTGTTGTTGAGTTTTAGTTTCGTAATAGTCTTAGCGTTTGTGAATTTTCTGTGGAATTTTCTGTGATCTCAGATTTGGTGTGATTTATTATAACCTTCCACAGTTTGTAGTATTCGAGGAGTTTGATGGTATAGTAGCGTATTTTCTGTGTCACAGTTTGTCCGTAGAAGCTATTGGCATAAATGGTTGGACTGCCAGACAAAGTTTTAGCCATTGGACCATCACACATCACTACAGAAATTGAATGTCTGTAAAATATATCATTCCAGTATTATATTTCAACGAATTAGATATATTATGAAATATACATATATATTAGTAAAATGTATAAACAAAAAAAATTATTGAGAATAATATTTCGCAAGATTTCTATTTAAGTACAAACAACAAAAATTAAGAAAATATATATTTTTTTAATTTAAATAATTAATAACTTTTTTATTTAGTGATTGATTTTTTTCAAAAACAATAGAGTTCTTCCTCTAGCTAACGTTAACTTACTTTCCAAGTTTCAATACAATCGGACTTTTCTTCCTTAAGTCATCATGCTTACAAGGAACGTGACGGACGGACGGACATTTTGAAAGTTGTTCAGAATTCGTTCACTAACAAAATGATATGAAATTTTTTTCTCTACGAGCGATATTTACTGATTTAGAAACGTGCCGATCATATACAATATACTTTTCGTTTTTGCGAAGAGTATAACAATAGGGTAATTTATCTTAGAGGCCAAGTATCCAACATTCGAATCCTAGGATTATAAATAAAATGGTTATCCACTCTATTTGTGGTATAACAAAAAACAGAGTTCTGTTACTCACTGTATGAACTACTTGGTACGTATTAAATTAATAAGTAATTAATCGCAAGGAGCAAGTTTGCTTCGACAGCTGTATATTTTATACATACAATACTCCCTACTTACCAGCACGTAATGTTTGAAACATTAACACTTAACGCACCATCATTACATTAAAAGCATAAATTACTAAACTTGTAATATATTCTCTCTGCTAGGGTGTCCTTTATTTAATCTCTGAACGTTTCCAGTCAATGATTCTCTTCAAATATTAATTACTTACCAATTTACAGGTAGTTCAGTAGGGGCCGCTTTAACCTATCCCGTATGCGGCTTCATCATAGATAGATGGGGATGGGAACTGGTATTTTATGTCTGTGGAGTAATGGGAACATTGTGGTTTATAGCATGGTGGATTTTAGTTTATGATAGCCCAGCGGAGCACCCTCGAATATCTTCAAATGAAAAGGAATACATTACTAGCAGTTTAGGACAAAGTGTTACTAAAAATAAGGTGAGTTCCTGTGAATACTGAATATACTAAACACTTTGCCCTTTGCCTGTAGCAAACATATCTAATAAAAACATATTGAAAAAGTCTATTAAACGAGTAAATAACTCGAAATTATGAAATTAATTTTCGTTAAATATTACTGTAGGATTTTTAAATTTTAAATAGCTATTTATGATGTACGTGTTAAAATTAACGTTTTCAAATAATTAAATTTATAAAATGTCAAAGTATGTTAGATTTGAAATTTGCAATCGAAACATTCACTGTGACTAAGGTAATGCGAGTTTGTTTCTATGACGTGTTACAAATAAAGCTGGAACACGCGTCTGTTATAAAACGGAAAATAGGTGGAGCGAAAAACGTCATTGTTGAAATTTAAAACGCTTATACGCGGAAAAGTGACTATGTGTAGAGTGAAATTACTTAGAGAAGATAACCTCAGTCGCACATCGCGTATAAAGGTTGGCATAATATCAGTGCCCCGTGCCATCAATTTTTTATTTAAATAATAATCAATGGTAGTAGGCAGTCTTAGCGCCCTGCAGCTGTAAAAATAGCATCGTTACCTAGGTAACGAGCACGCGGTAACTATATCGGTCTCTGCGTATTCGATGACGATGTTACCTTCTCTAAGTAATTTCACTCTAGAATATATTATCTCTGTGAAAACTAGGTTTCCTTGGAATACATGTTCTGGTGTCCCTATGTCTTTAGGATAGTAGTAATTTTAAATATTTCCGAATCCAATATATCAACATTTTACTTACAGATTTTACAAAATTCGATTTTGCGTAAAATTTTGGCAATAACTATTCTAGATCTAATAAATCCATCTCTGGCTTCTGACGCACAAACTGATGATGATGCTTCGGTCACCAGTTGCAAAATAAAAATCTCGGGAACATTGCGGCATTATTTTAAGTTCGTTTTCCAGTTTATCGGTACTTTTATGAAATAAATGATGCCATATCGGAAGAAAATTTACCAGAAAGCCTAGCAAGTAATCAACCTAGAAAAATAGCAGATTCTAAGTGATTGAGAACCGCAAACAGAGTATTACGATTTGGTTATCATTTATTTTACAAGCTTATAATCCAACTTGATTTGAAATGAAGCACTGAGTTATATATGGACCAGTTCATCTGTGTAATATAATTAAATGATCTCGATATCTGCCAGTCATATAGAAAACAGTAGTCGACAAGATAATTCAACTCAATGCATATTTTGCATATCCTTAAAATGTTTTGATGGGCATGCTTGGCGATGGCCGATTGAATTTTCAAGCAAATGACTAAACGAAGTTGATAAACTCTGAAACGGTGTCACAATTACTAAGTCTCCAATTACTAAAAAAAATCTATACTGACCAACTTAAATAAATAATTTCCAATACTGGCAATGTTCCCAAGTACACAAAAATTTTCTTACCATACTCAGACAGTGAAGCGATCCGAGAAACTACTGACCAAATCATCATCATCGTAGAATAGATTATCGACAATTATTATTGCCAAAATTCGAAACAAACTCGGACTTGTGTGAAATACTCGATGTGCATCTATCTCCTCGTGGTGAACTCTGGGTTATTTCAATTTAAAAACATGGGAGAAGTTACATGAGAAAAAAAAATTAATAGAAACAAATATTTAAAAAACTAGCAATATTTTTAAGGACTTCGGTGTACTTGAAAATGTAATCGTAGAAAACCTAGTTTTCATAAGGTGAATAGACTATGCATATGCATAGCCACTTTTTGGCATATAGTAAAGAACTGTTTTCAAAAAAATGGCTATTTTCTCTAACGAATAATAGCCAAGAAATTAGACCGATTCTAACTGAAATCGAAGAATCCGCTAAAAAGTAGGTCCCAAACTACGCGTCCAGTGTTGGTTTCGCAGTTAGCTCCAATATTTGTCCCAAGTATTTGTGTCTGGCACGTCTGCCAAAACTGTGCCTTCAGAAAATGCATCCAACATTGCAACCGGCATTGGTTTAAATGTTTGTGAGTGAAATTTTCATGTACTGATTCGAGACACAGAAGGCATTTTAGCTGATTAATATGAAAAACGCTGGACGCATAGTTTAGAAGACACAGGGATGTAATATTGGCACGATCCAACCTTTGTCCTTGACGTTTCGAGTATAGGTTGCTAAAAACTGTTTCCACAATTAAGAGGGAGCAACGCGATCAAATCAGAGGGGAGTGGGCGGAAATGAACCAATAAAGTACAGAGAGCTGTTGTTTTGGCGTTCGTATGTTCTTTACTATTGCTCAACCTACTTACAATCACGCCTGAAAGGTCAAGAACACATCGAGACCAAGATTCAATCACGCGAAATGAGTGCGCATCGGTTATAAATGCAATTTTTGCAATCATTTTTAATTATATCGAAGTGACTCCATCTACTAAAACAGCATTGTACTAAAAAATTTCCAGCAAAAAGCATTTTTTAGCGAACTGCCTCATGTTATTAAACTGATCAAAAGATATTCTTGTAAGTAAATGAATACTACACTTCTATTGAAGAAGATTTTTAGCTAAAACTTGTTTATTAGCCAATGTGAAGAGAGATCTTCCTAATAAACAAGTTTAAGCTAAAAATGTTCTTCAGTAGAAGTGTATGTAGTATTCATTTACTTACAAGATTTTTTTTTTTTTTTTCAGTATAATAACGCCAGCCGTTTGGCTAAAAACTGCTTTTTCCCAGTCAAGATTTTTAGTACAGTACTTTTTAATGCACCAACATAAGTTTTTCAAGTTTATTCTCATTTTTAATGTTCGTATATGCATTTTTAGCTTGAAGCCGTACTGGCTCCAAACAAATATTTTAAAATTCACATAAATAATATTTCAGTATTGTTGATAAACGAAAATAGAATGTTAATTACAGGTTAGATTTCCAAACTACAAAAAGAGTCCTATTTTATTAGTACTTAGAACTTCATAAACATTACACTGAACTAGATTTTAGTTGAAAATACGGGAACCAGGCATAAATTTCAATAATAGCTGTATAGTACTCTTAAATCTTAAGAAACACATATTTTTGAGGTTAGCTGTGACGTCACGTGCAGATGACCTATAATAGCCACACTGCCTACCCTTCACCCCACTTTAGCTTTAGCTTTACCGATGAAACTTCGCGACTGGCATTGTCCCTTCTTAACTGAAAAATATCCAAACTAATGCAACTATAATAGAATTTTAGTATAGAAACTCGTGCTAGTTTTGACTAGTTTTTCTCCCTAGTATATTTTTCATGAATTAGAAAAATTTACTTAATCGACAAAACTGTTTATCCTACAAAGCAAACTCATGACAGCTGGCATGTAGGCAGGATTTAATCCTTGTTAATTTATTATAGAAATATGTTTTCACAAAATACACTGAATTGGAGATAAGATACTTGAAAAAGAAACATTATGTGCACTTTATTCTTAGATTCCGGCAAAAACATTTAGCAGCAAAATGTGACTTCCAAAATAACACCTCAAGATCTATTAATCGTACCAATTTCCAAAAATCCCCCAAAGCTTTCTAGAAGAACACTGTTTTAAACACCAATTTTCTGGATAATAAGGTTTATCGTTACTCACTCACATTTTATAGAAAACTTTGAGGTTAAAGTTCCGGCGGTTACTACAAGGTTGCAACAGAAACTTTAAACGTGCCATATTCCGATTTTAAAGTTTTTTTCCCGTATTCGCGACGTATAAAGTAACTCGGGCTTTTATTAATCGGTTCCAGCTTCTACCTTCTGGTGAAAAAACTTCATGTGCAAACATTTTTAGTTCCCGTTGCAATTTTTGAAATGCATGAAATTGCGAATTTTTTCAACATTTGGCAATTTTAAATATATACATACAGATCATTTTTAGCAAAAATGGACAATAATACACAGATAATATTCCAGTAATATGCAATCCATTATAAAAAAAAAACTACCGTATGGCAACTCTGCTTATCCACGGACAATATCCTTTAGTGAAAAGTGCACTGCTTTTTATTAAAACGAATTTGGACAACCTAATTATTTTAAAGAGCCTGAATAAACGTTTCCTATTTCCTTCCTACGAACTGAACTTCCTTGAGAAAAAATATTTCAGGCAATTTCTTCCTCATCTAATTTATTAATGGAATTCATTTTGTTACAGGCTCCAGTACCTTGGATAAAAATTATGACAAATGTTACAGTGTGGATGAACATTTTAGCTCAGTGGGGAGGAGTTTGGGGACTCTTTACTCTAATGACACATGCCCCGACTTATTTCAAGTTTATACATGGATGGAATATAAGAGCGGTAATACTATTGCACTATTTTTAATTACTTATAGTAGTACAAAATACACATTATACATGATTCTTTCCAATGTACAGGGTGTCCCAGAACATGGATAATATCTCAGGAGCGTAAATTTTAAGTAAAAATAACAGGTTTATACAGGGTGTATTCAGTTTCATGTCATTAAAAAAACTGGTGGTGGGGAACGACTAAACGAACAAAAAACCTTATATAACATGGGGTCAAAAACCCATAGTTCCAGAAAAAAAAATTTCAAAAATTTTCAGTAAAATTGTTTGAGAACTGCTGGAATGTTGGGATAGGCTTTTATATTCGTGTATGTCCGCGCCTCTAACCATCAAATACGCTAATACGGTTCTTTCAAAGTACCGCGTTCCTTTGTTAGAGGCCGCGTGTCGACGAGGACACGAGTTGATAGTCACACTTTTTTATGGCTTTTTAAAATTAGGTAAGGTAAGGTCTTCAGTGGTGCGGTATTTTAGTTTCTGTGAACATTTCGTTAAGTACACACGTGGAAGCCGTTCCTTGTTTTGTATGTTACTTTGTTCTTTTGAATTTTGGACCACGTATTTACAGTTAAGATTTATTTTATTGACTTACCGTTTAAGTCGTTAAGTTCTTGATTACGTACATACTCTACTTGTTCGTTCTTTTTGTGTTTGTTGTGGATTTTGGACCAAGTTTTTATTTTCATTTTCTTCATTGACAACGTTAGTTAATAGTTTAGTGTGGTATTTTAATGTATATAGAAACCATGAAAAATGATCCTAATTTATCAAATGTGTTGAACGGAGTGCGTATGTGCCGAAAAGTGTATTGATGCAGATGGAAGCCATTTCGAACAATTTATGTAAATCAACAAATTTATTGGTAAGTTCTAAATTTACCGAATATTTTAGTTTTCCATACCTGATCGGCAATTCGTTAAATAAATCAGATTTTTCCTAACTTAAAATAAACATATTTGTTTTCTGTTATCGTGTATCTCATACGTCTAACTCTTTATTTCCCAATGTCATGCAATAATTATTCATTTTTTAAGCTTTTAACCCAGAACACTCATTTGGGTTACAAATGTTAATAAACCACATTTAAATCTGATAAATTATAAACAACAATAAAAGCTCCAATATTTTGTTCTAAATTAAAAAAAACACACATGTTAAGAAATACTGTATTTAACTTCTACGCCCACCATTTGCTTTTGCAGTTCTGCAAAAGAGATAACGAATTATTTACATTTTTATTTGAGGCACTTATCAAAGATGCCGCCTCCTTTGCTTTGAACCGCCGCACTGCGCCGGCCGGTGGAATGAGTCGGTCGGTAATCTTTGCACTTTTTTATGACAATTTAAAAGTTGTATAATTGGGAACTACTACACGTCCATTGATCCAGAAAGGCAGTGATTCTCAAATGTTTCCTATATTTAAATTGTTGACCAAGGTCAGTTTTTTTCAAAGTGCCCCTAGGGGAAAAAGTCATAAAGGTTTTTTGTTTGTCTAGTCGGTCCCCATTACCAGTTTTTTTTAATGACATGAAACTGATTACACCCTGTATATTTCGATAGGATGCCCCCTATTGAGATACTCATCCATGAACACAAAGTGGGAATATAATAGCGGCCATTCAATAATAACTTTTATACTGCATGATATAATTTGATCAAATTTAAGTTACCGTTATTCAAAATGGAGGTCCATAGGGTGATCAAATTTATTGATTTAATAATATCAGATCAGGGAGGCCGGGGGGTGGGGATGAACTACCCTCAGAATATTTTACCCCAATTTGTATGTAAGATTTTTTCTTAAAATGGGAGTTCGTCGACTCCTTAGACCATGAGAAGAAAAAAAGTTATTCTTTATTGAAATCGCTAAATTGAAACATTTTCGAGAAAAAGGCAGTTAAACGTTAAACTGGTTGTTTTCAATGGAAGCAATAACCCGTGATGCGATAATTATTATAATATTAAACTCATATTAGCTCTTTAACATAAGACCTACTGCTTGGCCTCCTCGACCACCTGGTAAATCCTCTAGATTTTTACGTGTGGCTACATTTTAAAAACTTATTTAATCAACTCCAGTAGTATTGTTCTCTAAATAGTCTTGCCGTCAGTTTTTCTCTAGGTTTCTCACTATTTGTCGAGTCTTGTCCCAGTTCTGCTTCCAAGAGTTTGTTACTATTTGCTAAATTCTCACAGTGGTTTATGATTAACGTATTTTATATAAATAATTAACACACTCAGTAAATGTATGAAGTCTATGCTAATTACACAGGTTTACAAAAAAAAAAAAGTTGTCTGGATCTGGGGTCAGACCATACGTTTCTTATGTATTTTTCAACGCTGAATTCGAATCTATTTTTAGTTTTGCTCTATCACGTCAGGATTTTGAGATATCCTAACCTAAAAGTGCAAAAAACACGATTTCTTGACATATTTGAAGTTATGTAGCTTTGCGAATTTTTTTTTCTCGCAAAACCATGTATCGGATCTTAAAGTACAAATCTTCCTCTTTAAAATGCCGTTGAGTTTGCTCAAATATCTCTTTTTTTTTCGCTGAGATATCGAATTTTTAAAATTGTCTGTTCATATCATATCTTTCCCAGTACATTGAATTAGTACGGAAATCTTATTCTATCTAGGTCATTATTTAAATTGCAATATCTCGGCGAAAAAAAAAACGATATTTGAGCAAACTCAACCGCATTTGGAAGTTCTCGATTTGTTGCTGTGTAGTTTGAGGGTCTCAGAATTATTTTGATTTAAGGTCATAGGAGTAGGATTTTTTGGGTTTTTTAAGTATAATGTTAGTAAATTGCAGGTTTGTTAGTTGATGCGTTTGAGTTTTCACATTTGGAGTTTGTGGGTTTATGAATATAGGAGGGAGAAAAGGGAGGGTGGGTGGGGTTATAGGCTTAAAGTTCATTGCTTGAAGGTTTATTCTATACATCGACCTTAGTTAAGTATCATGTAAGATTTACAGGCCTACAAAATTAGACAAATTTTTTGTATCAAAAACGCTACTGTACTTTTCCGGAGGTTTTCGGTGCGCTAAATCTGAATCCGGTCTCAGAATTGCTCTATCACGTCAGGATTTTGAGATATCGTAACCTAAAAGTGCAAAAAAACACGGTTTTTTGACATATTTGAGGTTATTTAGCTTCGGGAATTTTTTTTTTTTTCAAGAAACCATGTACGGGATCTTAAAGTACAAGTCTTCATCTTGCCTAAAATGCCGTTGAGTTTGATCAAATATCTTCTTTTTTTTTTTTTCGCCGAGATATTGCAATAAGGTTTCCGTACTAATTAAATGTATTAGGAAAGATATGATATGAACAGACAATTTTAAAAATTCTATATCTCAGCGAAAAAAAAAAAGATATTTGAGCAAACTCAACGGCATTTTAAAGAGGAAGATTTGTACTTTAAGATCCCATACATGGTCTTTCGAGAAAAAAAAATTCGCAAAGCTACACAACTTCAAATATGTCAAAAAACCGCGTTTTTTGCACTTTTAGGTTAGGATATCTCAAAATCCTGACGTGAAAGAGCAAAACTAAAAATAGATTCGAATTCAGCGTCGAAAAATACATAAGGAACGTATGGTCTGATCGCAGATCCAGCCAACTTTTTTTTTTGTAAACCTGTGTTATTAATTTAACGTATGTATACGTACTTATAAATTGAGAGTTTTTAAAACGTATTTTAAATCAAAATTTTCTACCTATAGTGAAAATTTAGTAGATCATAAATAAATATAACAAAAACATACGTGATATGCTATATAAACTTTTTATTATTATACTAAAATCATTTTTAAATCACTGGAACATATATTTCACGCATTCTATACGATCTGAAGTTTATTGGACTATTACATTTAATGAACTATATATTTTATACCAAAGATTAAAACTTGTAGTAAAATTTAGGATAATAATCTTACCAAAATAAAAATAAAAGGAATATGTTTAGTAGTGGTTTATGACCAACATATTTCATAGAAATAATAATTAACACATACCATGCCGGAAATATGACTTACATCCATATATTTGGTATGGCACCTATATTTATTGAACACGTTTGTTGTAAAATGATAAAAAAAACAAATGTCATACGGGTAGTCCATCATTCCACTCACTCAAACGGTATGGCACAAGTTTTTTTGAGCATTTTATGATTCAAATAGGCAGTGCATTAAAAATCATCCAGTAGACTATTATTATTAAAAAAAAATCGAGAAAAAAATATATTACTAAAAAATTTACTAGTTTAGCTTAGTATGTCGAACTTTTCTACCCACGAAAATAGTATGGCACCAAGTTTCCGCCAGATTTTGTTATGAAAATGATGGACACAAATAAAAACTATCCGGTAGTCTATAAAACAAAGATGTACCTACGTTTTTTTGAAATTTTCAAAAAAATATTTTAATATGACTCAAGAAAGTATGGCACTTTCATTTCCTTCATATCCGACAATATCATGAATTCATGAGGATTCTAAGCGGTAAGAAATCATACTCTTAAATCTGTCATATTCTATTCCATTACATATTCATTATTTGACAATGTTAAAAAAAAACATTAGCCTGTACATTGAAAAGAACTAATTTTAGTGGAAAAGGGTATATTTGATTTCATCTTTATTTCACTTAAAGTTTCTTCCAATGTTACTTTTCGCTGATTATAAATGACAAACAATTTTCAGTTGATGAAAATATAAATTATAGTGTAAAAGCACACAAGCTGTTATTCCGTTTGCTTGTTTAATTTTGTTATTTATATTCTTAAATGAAATTTTACTAAAGTACAAAAAAAGAATCTACTCAGCTGTTTCCAATTCAATGAAGGAAGTGATTCCTTATTTACAGCAGTTGTTAAATCGAACATATCTCACAACTAGAAACAAAAATTTAAGAATCCCGTTATTGATGTTTCCTGTATTTGTTTTAGACTGGATTGCTGTCAGGAATGCCACATCTGTTTCGAATGGTGTTTGCATTTATTTTCTCTGAACTCGGGGATTATTTGCTAAGATCAAACAAAATGACTAGGTCAAATGTACGGAAGTTGGCCACTGCTGCTTGTAAGTATATACATATAAGCCACAGTATAGAGCTGTAGAGTATATTATAGACCGTGATTCAGTGACACGGATAGATACGGTGATTTATTTGTCTGCCTATTGGAGGATTGATAGAGGTAAGTTTGGTTATAAATAAAATTGGGGTCTTGACTGTGGCCCAAATGTCGCCGCAATGGAAATCGAATTTTCTTTTACAGAAAATTTTGTGTTTTGTGACGTTTTTTTTTTGTCTGCCTTATATATGAAAAGGAAGTCATTAAAAAAAATACGTAAAAAAATGGCAGGAGCTTTGCAAGTGTCGAAAGGGTTGAAAAAATGGGGGGCAACTTGTAAAAAAAAAGTTTTTCTCTGTTTTTTTCGTATCTGCCAATGGAAAGTATACAAGTTTTTGTTATAAATAGTGAATAAACAAATTGGCAGGTGGTTGACTGAGTTGGGTTTTCTGCGGGAAAGCTGCGTGGGAATTTCTATGATTTTTCCGTGATATTAAACTGTAAAAAGCGAATTCCAACATGAAGTTAACGTTTAAATTGTTGTTATGTAAAATGACAGACGATCGAACATGAAAATCATATAAAAAATAAAAAAAAACATTGCAAAGCTATCTATTTTTAATATAATTTTGTTATTTTAAAATAAAATAACAAAAATAGCAAATGAAAAATACACTAATTTGTATATTATTTAGCTGAAGTTTGCAAATATGTTTTAATAAAGTATGTCAAATTGTTATAAAATATTATTTTGGGTATTCAGCAGATAACTTTCAAAGAAATCATTCGTTCCTTTCATATATTATTGATCTAAATCTGATCAAGCTAGAATATCAACGAGTAGTCATCTTACAAACAAACTTGTCAATTTCTTTATACATTTACTATGTCTAACATTCAATATGAAAAACAAGAAAATAACCATTCTTTCTATATATTGAAGATTTAAGTCTGATCATGCCAATATATTGTCAGAAATCCACCCTTAAGAGGAAATCTTTCAAGCATCTCTAGCCCTACCTAGAGGATACTCTCATTCAATACGATAAACAAGAAAATAACCATTCTTTCTATATATTGAAGATCTAAGTCTGATCATGCCAATATATTATCAGAAATCCACCCTTGCGAGGAAATCTTTCAAGCATCTCTAGCCCTACCTAGAGGATACTACATCACAAACAAACATTAGTTACATTTCAAAGCCAAGAACTACTGAAAAGCACAATGAAATATATGAATAAAATTTCACTTACATGTCATAATAAATAAAATATTTCAATCAATGTTTGATTGACCAAAACTCTGTAAAAATTGCGCAACCTTTTTCATTCTCTTTAGAACTCATCAGCAGAGATATATGTTCAATTCAAAAACATAATTACTATAAAAAAATAGGAAAACATTTTCTTGTAAAAAATGACAGGAAATATTTATTTAGTTGACACATATCAAAAATAAAAAAGAATCACTCTTTTTTAGAGCCCCATAGCTCGTGTAGTTTTTAAAAAATAAATATCTTGTATTTCTGCTTACATCATTGTTATAAAATATTATTTTGGGTATTCAGCAGATAACTTTCAAAGAAATCATTCGTTCCTTTCATATATTATTGATCTAAATCTGATCAAGCTAGAATATCAACGAGTAGTCATCTTACAAACAAACTTGTCAATTTCTTTATACATTTACTATGTCTAACATTCAATATGAAAAACAAGAAAATAACCATTCTTTCTATATATTGAAGATCTAAGTCTGATCATGCCAATATATTGTCAGAAATCCACCCTTAAGAGGAAATCTTTCAAGCATCTCTTATATTGGCATGATCAGACTTAGATCTTCAATATATAGAAAGAATGGTTATTTTCTTGTTTTTCATATTGAATGTTAGAGATAGTAAATGTATAAAGAAATTGACAAGTTTGTTTGTAAGATGACTACTCGTTGATATTCTAGCTTGATCAGATTTAGATCAATAATATATGAAAGGAACGAATGATTTCTTTGAAAGTTATCTGCTGAATACCCAAAATAATATTTTATAACAATGATGTAAGCAGAAATACAAGATATTTATGTCAAATTGTTTCAAACTGCTAAATTTAGGGATATCTCAAGTTTTTATTCAGAATAAGGTCTTAATGCAATTTTACTATTTACTTATTCACGTATTCCAATTTTCGCATACGCGGGAGGCCACACCCGCGCTGACTAAGACCAACGGGCAGACAGCTATGACAGACGCCCAGAAAGCGGAAGAATTAGCGAATCATTTTCCGCGGAAAGGCATTGTACAATTGACGTACATTGTCAACGCGATCCTGCGGCTACAACATTGGCCTAGCCAGTGGAAGTGCGCCGTGGTCGTGCCAATTCTGAAACCGAACAAGAACGCCAAACTCGCCGGCAGTTATCGACCGATCTCGCTACTGTCGGCAATCTCCAAGTTGGTGGAGAAGGTCATCCTGGTCAGACTAGACGCTGCTCAGGATGAACTTCACATCGATGATGAATGTCAGTTTGGTTTCAGAAAAGGTAGGGGCACTGTGCGCCAGATCGTCAGGATTGTGAATGACGTCAAAGTGCAGTGCAACCGCGGCAAAAGCTGTAATGGTTTGTTGTCGGGTAGCTGGTTCGGAGATTAATCAGGGTCCAGATTAGTTATTAAGACAACCCAATAAAAATATAAACAATTTATTTACTTTTCTAAAGAGTGGCAGTGTTACATAACATACAGGTACAGGTTATATGACCGTATCTTTTACGGTTCTTAGGACAACATTTTCAATTATCTGAGAGAGAAAGAGAGAGAGAGAGTGGGACGATTGCGATGCGACGTTTGTTGTTGCTACGGGAGTGGCATCGGGCGTCGGGTGAATATCGTCGACTCAAGAAGTTTCCCAGTTCAACACGCTGTAGGAGGTCTCCAGGTCAGCACGCTGTAGGATTCCCAGGGTCAGATTGCATTCGTTCCGTCGTGTTTGCGTCGGGAGATGTACAAAACTGTAATATGTCCAGCTCAGCACGCTGTAGACAGATTGTCAGAGTTGTTCCCACTCTGAATTATGTTGATTTGTGGCGGCCGGCTTTTATATCCGAGAATCCTCGCTTACTGGTGACGTAGAACTGCGTATAGTTTAGTGTCGTGTGCAAATCCATGCCTCTAGACGGGAGATGGGTAGGTTTGCGGGCCGTGTGCATATTGGTGTCGTGTGTAAATCCGGAATCTTAGTAATGGAGCAGGAATTTAAAGAATGCTTCATTACAAAGCACAGTGATGGTGCTGCTTGATATTGAGAAAGCCTTCGATACAGTATGGATCCCGGGCTTTCTCTACAAGTTAAACTCATTGAACTTTCCCACGCATATCACCAAACTGATTCACGCTTTCCTGACAGGCAGATCGTTGCAGGTCAGTGTGAACAGAAAACTTTCAACGCGACGGGACATTCGTGCGGGCGTCCCCCAGGGGTCGTGCCTGTCACCTCAGTTATACAATCTATACGTCTCCTATTTTCCGGAGTACCCGAATACGAACCTTACCAAGTACGCCGACGACACGGCCATATACGCGCATTCACATAATGCACAAGCAGCGAACATGCTGCTGAAAGCGCACATGGCCCGTGTCACGGCGTATTACGACAAGTGGAAGATTCGGATCAATGCCAAAAAGTCGGAGTCCATACTCTTCACACGCCGCTCCGGTTCACTGAGAACCGCATCCTAACACCAATTTCGATAGGGGGTCGCCAAATTCCAATTAAAAGGTGCGTGAAGTATCTGGGGGTGAAATTAGACAGAAGACTGACGTTTAACATCCACGTTAACGAGACTGTACGAAAGGTCTACTCCATGTACAGGAGTCTGTATCCGCTCCTGGCGCGGGGTAGTGGACTAAACAGGACAAATAAAAATTGTTGTATACGATGGTGATCAAGCCGGCCATCACATAAGCGACGCCGGTGTGGTGCAGCATCCCGGCCACGCCAATGCGGAAACTTAGAGTTTTAGAACATAAATTTATTCGCCTCATTTCAGACCGCGGTAAAGACCTCCCTCAGAGACCTCTACGCACGTTGCCACGATATAACCCCACTAGCGGACTTCGTCCGGGACACATCCCAAAAATTCTATCAATTCAAATTGGGCGACAGTTCGCTAACTCGAGACATAACACGAATCAGACAGCATAATGCCATACTTTTCGATATAAGACACCCATTACCATACCAGGCGTTGCCTATCTTTCGGCAACCTCCCTAGCGAAATCTTTCCTATACCCATTTCACCACCTTTTACCTTTCACCACCTTTTACTCTCAAAGAAAATAGAGAAGGTATTCTCTCTATTAGTCTTATTTTTGTTCTTTTGTTTCTTTCTGCTCTTTTCAAAATTCCCTCTCGATCAATAACTTCTTACAAATCAAAACCTTTTAAATCATAACTTCCCCTTCACCCTACTTTTCCGAAGACAGGTAGACCATCGGATGAAGGTTGTCATTTGTTCGAACGGGTTTTTTCATTGAGTTTTTCCCGTACTAGTATATAACTTCAAAAACTTTAATGTAAGCCTATGTCTGCTGGTTATATATACAGTGCATCCTAAAAGAAACGCATAAAATTCATAACTTTCCTTCTTTATTGCGTTCGCAAAAATACAAAAACAAATCAATTAGTAATATCAGATTGATCTATCATTTATTGTAATAAAAATGAAATTTTGAATTTTTATAAAAAATGGATGCTTAAAAAAAATTATATCACTAAATTCCTTTGTAAGAGGTCTATCAATTTTTAGAATAAAATATAGGGCGTCTCATTTAAAAAAATTATCACAGATGTGAAAATTGTAAAAAAATTGTTTTTCTTTACGTACAAATAGAGAAATCTGGTACTACTAATTGACGTATTTTTGTATTTTTGCGAACGCAAAACAGAAGAAAAGTTGTGACTTTTATGCGTTTCGTTTGGGACAAACTGTATATATGTTCATATAACCAACAAACACAAGCTTTTTTATATGTATTTATTTAACGTCGGCCTATTTCCGCCACCAGGGCCCATCACCGACGCCAGGAGACTAGCTACCTCCCAACCTGGAAATTTTGCCGAACCTCTTCTCTTTCGAAGACTAGGGATCTTTTACTTGCCTAACATTTAATAGACGAGGGACTCACTGCCTTAGATCTCCTCCAAAGGATGGTATATCCACTACGTAATCCTCGTCTTGAAATTACATAGCTTCCGCGTATACGCTGATTAATAGAAACCACTAGAAGGTGGAACGAGATCGCTGTGTTTCCCAAGATGGATTTCACCTATCTTCTGAACGTTGCTTCACTGGAGTATCGATATACATGCAGTCAAGACGCCTCTACGCTTGCCCCACTTTCAACATTTATTTGAATCATTTTAATGACCATTAAGTGTGGTAGTATTAGGTTTTCTTAAGAAATATAAACTCGATCGTTTAGGTTAGCCTCTGTGACCTCCGTGTGACGCACCAGTGTATGGAAAGAAATATTTTCCACCACGTTATTTATGGTTTCGCATTCCGAGCCAGCAAAGTTCTTGATGCTCCATACTGGTTGCCAGACCCGATTCTTCATTACATGTGTAATAATGATCCTCGAAATGTTCTATGGCTGTAGTATCGTTATTAAATCTCGAAGATTTCTTTCCAAGTCTCCAAGAATCTCAAAATTTGACAACTCGGTGTAATTCTTGGGACAGACAAGAGAGATTTATTTGATAAATAGATAGATAGATATTTATTTCTGTGACTTATTTACATAAGTATAGATATTGTCATGAAGTTCATTCTAAAAACAAGATAACAAGATAATATGGACAAATATAATTTAAATTACCTAACTTTAATTAATTTAATTCATTAAAATTTCAAATAAAAACATTATAAAAACATTACAACACATTTCAAGTAAAACTATATAAAAACAGGCACTGTAATTTAGAGTTCCAAAAACTCTTCCACGGAATAAAAGCAATTATCGACTAGAAACGTTCTTAGTTTTTATTTGAACTTTTTTATTGGCATGCAATTTTTTATATCTGAGGACAATTTATTGCCTGCACATATTGGGGACTTCTTATATAAAGAAATGTTATACCGTACGTGTAATTTCCCATTAGGCATGTACATTCACGTAGCGTGATAGATATGACAACACAGCTGCCGTAAATTCCTCCGTCGAGCGGAGCACTGAGCTCTGTTATTTCATTTCAGCCAGCTGGCACGCGCGATGTTGTAATTTTACTCCCTATGCCTAGCGTTCCGCTACACGCACGGTATCTACTTATATATATCTCGTCTTTGTTGCGAGTTTGATAACAGTGATTGTAAGTTTTTAATTTATGTTTATTTATATATATGTAAATTAACAATTTATAGAGATATATAGATGCTACAGTCAATATTTTCTCTCTTTTAAAAGTATCTCTACATGATTCTGCATAACCTAAATTAAATATTAATCTTATGATTCTTCTTTGCATTATAAATACTCTTTGCATGTCTATACTGTTTCCATATGAAATTATTTTATAAGAAATTTGAGAGTATACTAAGGCATAATAGACATTTAGGAGCGATTTTTTGTCAAAACTATTTTTTAAATTTGTGATAGCGAAACAGGGTTGTCCCAATTTTTTACATAAATATTTCACTTGACTTGTAAAGCTGAGATTCGCATCAATTATAGTTCCCAGGAACTTTATTTCTGGTTGAAGCGATACAGAATGACTATGTAAATTTATATTAAAATTATACTCCGTTCTTTTTTGTTTTGTAGTAAAATGAATGCAAACTGTTTTACCATAATTTATTATAAGCCTATTTCTAAAACACCAATCACTGAACAAATGTAAAAGATCGTTCACATTTTTTTTCTAGTTGTTCAGGAGTTTTTGCGGTAATTATAAAAGATGTGTCGTCTGCATACATGTAAACATTTGCAGAGTTTATATAGTGTGGTAGATCATTTACATATAGCAGGAATATCAGAGGACCCAGCACACTACCTGAGGTGTTCCAATATTTAGCTCATGTTCATATGAAAGAGAGTTTTCTATTTTTATTTTAATTTTCCTATCAGTGAGATATGATACAATCCACTTATTTAGATTGTCTCTAATACCTAGCATATTTAATTTGTGTGAAACAAAAGACAAATCTAACGTGTCAAAAGCATTTGAGAGATCAAAGAAAACTCCCATTACATAATTTTTGGCATCTATTTCCTCATACACATTTTGAATTAGTTCATTTGTAGCGGTTTCTGTAGAAAATTTACTTCTAAAGCCATGTTGAGACGATGTTAATAGATTTTTTTCATTTAGAAATAAAATGATTCTATTTGCGATTACTTTTTCAATAATCTTAGAAAAAACACTTAAAAGTGGGATGGGTCTATAATTGTTAATTTCGTCTTCATTTCCTTTATTAAACACAGATATAATTAATGCAGTTTTAACCTATTCGGGAATTTACCTGTCAAAATTGACTTGTTAATGATGTAGGTAAAACGTAGTGCAAATTCGTGTACACAGTCTTTTACTAATTTGACAGGAACCTCATTTATACCAGTTGATTTTGTATCAGATAATTGCAAAATAGCATCTCTTACTTCTTCTATTTTTACTGGACTGAAAAGCATTTTAGCATCGTTCAACTCTGGGCTCGTGCACTCCTTCGACATTTCTGTGAAATGATTTGCTAGTTTATCTTTCACCATATTTGAAAAATGAGCACCAAATAGATCGGCTATCTCCTTACTGTTATTTATTTTTTTATTATTTTGATTTAAGACTATTTTATTACAGGATGTTTTGGTATTGTTTAAATTTGAATTCACTATTTGCCATAACGCTTTTGTTTTTTTTAGAATTTTCAATTTTTTTAATATTTTGTATTTACCTCTCTTTGATAACGTTTCTCCTATACTGTTTCTTTTTTATGATATATTGTTTATTTATAATGTCATTATTCAGTGTTTTTCTTAAATTATTTAGCTCTCTAAGATTTTCTGATTCTTTATGAAGCTCTGGAGAAAATTTAAATTGAATTTTGGTTCGCATTTGTTTCCTGGATGTTTTTTGTTTATTTGGAAATGCCTTCTCAAAGGCATCTACAAACTCAGACCAGAATAATTCAAAATACTCATCAATGTCATTTATATCTGATTTTGCCGGAACGTCTGCTACATTTCTAAAGGAGAATTTAAAATTTTGTGTTGTGTGCTTGTTTATTGCTCTGTAAGTGTACTTTGAATTTTTTACCATTAATTCATCGTTTGTTTTTCCAATTGGACAATACAGGATTTGCGCTGAGTGGTCTGATATTCCTGGGTCATTTATTTCGTAGCTTACATTTTCTGCGTTTGTTATAATAAGGTAGTTGCCGTTTGGGAAATCCCATTTACACTACGTGCCACTCTTGTGGGCTCTGATATTAGAGAAATTAGACCATACCTTGATATAAGATCATGTAGGATATGATTTTTAATACTGTTTTTTAGTTTATCTATATTTAAGTCCCCGCATGTGTAGATATGTTCATATTTTTTTGTTGCAATTTGCAGTAATTTTGTGAATTGTGTAATAAAGATATCAAACATGCCTAGTGGTGATCGATATAATGTTACTATACAGCTTTTTTTATTTAGACAAATTGCAGAACATTCAAAAGATATTTCTACAGATAAGTTATTCAAACTTTTTAAGTCGTTAATCTTATCACATCTTACAAATATTGCAGTACCTCCATGTATATGAGTCTGCCTACTAAACGAATTTACTATTTTATAATTTTGCAAAGATATAAATTTTATATTTTCAGCCTGTATCCGTGTTTCACTTATACCTGATTGTTTCATGCTCCTTGCTCGTCCGATCAAAGTTTTCCTTAATTGTTAATTGCGTTCGAATTCTATCATACAATGATAGATTTATGGTTTGCAGCACTATCTGATTTAGAGTGTGATTTTGGCGTCACCATCCGTTTACTATGTGCCCTGTATTATAAAATCTGTCACAATCTATACAGGTATATTTCCGTCAGTAAAAGTGACAATCACGTTATATATATTAACTGAAATAGTTTTGCACGTTAGTTAATAATAATATTAAACTCAAAATTGACATCCAGTGAAAATGTTATTAGCAATTTAATTATTTGTTTTAAAACTTTGTTCCGTAAATTTTTGCAATAATTTGACATGGTACGTATTATTCTATTGACCACATAGAATACATATTCTATCTTGATAAAAGGATGTTTGTTATTTATTCCGACTACTCATATACGACCTCTAAATAAACTCTAACTTCTACATCGCATCATCTGCATTAAAACTTCTTAATTAATTACTTCCAAAACTAATAAAAGATATTTTTTTACAATATTAAAATATAATTTTATGATAATATTACTTTCATAATATATTTTAATAAGAGCAATAATTATCATTACCTAAGTAATTTATATTTTTTTTAAGCACCTTCCACCAATCTGAACTTAATTTTTACACACGATAATTATGTTAGTGTAAATATCTACAGTGTGTTTCACTTGGAATGGTAACACTCCAATAACTTTTTAATTTTTTTTCCGATTTGAATCAAATTTTACTTAAGTATAGAACCAATTAGGATCTACTTATGACCAGAAAAACATTCGCCTCCTACAAATGCAAAGCCACCTGCGGTACCAAAATATTAGGCGAAAATCATAAAATCATATTAGGCATTTCTTTATCGAAAAATTTTGTTAATGAAACTTGTTTAGAATTGTCTAAAAACCTTACGCCCAAAATTTAATCAAAATTAAGAAATTGAAAAACTAAAATTTTAAAATCAATTATTTAAAAAAACTGTAAATTGCTTAACAACTACCTAGTAGCTTGGGTTTAATTTCAAACAAAATTGTCATAGTACAGTTTTCTAAACAAAAAAATCCATTAAATGACATTTTCGGACTTGGACATTATTTTAATCAATATTTTTTAATTTTGATTAAATTTTGGACAATTCTGAACAAGTTTCATTAACAAAATTTTTCGATAAAAATATGCCTAATATGATTTTTTGATTTTCTCCGCATATTTTGGTAGCGCAGGTGGCTTTGCATTTATAGGAGGCGAATGTTTTTTTGGTCATAAATAGATCCTAATTTGTTCCATACTAAAGTAAAATTTGATTCAAATCGGAACCAAAATAAAAAAGTTATTAGGATGTTACCATTTCAAGTGAAACATAATGCATATCTCACATCAGATTTTTTAACGATATGATGTTGGGCATTATTAATCGACCTCCCACTTTTAGTTTGAGCTTCAAACGACGTTCGATCATTAAATGCGAAATGGCAGACACAAAAAAAAACGCGGAAAATTAGCCACATACCTTACTTGCACCGGCTTACTTTATTTTTGCGCTCTTTCATATAGTTTTTCATACGTTGGTTATTATAAAACCGTCTGAAATTTGCACTTTAAGAATAAAACCATATTCTCAACTTAAATACGAAATGGCAGACAAGAAAAAATCACGGAAATTTTCATGTTTTTCAACGGCTTTTCCTTCTCTCTGACACATTTTTGTTGATTTTCAATCCGTCTGTCAATTTCACATACTCAACAATGGTTATGATATATTACATAATAGTAATGGCAGGTAAAAAGCAATCATGGAAAAATCATTGAAATTTCCACTCAGCTTTTTTTCACATATATGACAAAAAAAAACGTTACAAAACACAAAATTTTCTGCAAAAGAAAATTCAATTTCCATTGCGGCGACACTCGGGCCTTTATTACCAAACTTACCTTTATCGATCTTTCAAAAGGCAGACAAAGAAAAATCACAACCCTCTCCGTGTCACTGGCTCCCGGTATATTAGTGAGCATTTTCGTATATTGTATGTTAATTACATGTAGAAAGAGAACATAATGCCTATGAAACAACTTTGTAACGAAATACGTTATTTTTAAATTAGAAGTTATTAATTTTCATAAAATCTACTGTACTAGCAAAACGGGTGAGGGTGTAGTCAATATCAGGTGAGCATTAAAAAAAGACGGCGTTTTGTATTTATTTTCAAGTAATTACAATTTACAAAACTATAAACAACACATAAATTTAACAGGAATAAAAATAAATTAAAAATATTAAATATACATGAATATGCAAACATACACACGCCTGTGTATATACTACATCATAAACATGTAAAAATAGTTCATTTATATAAAACTGCAAAAATTGTTAAAATTACTTATAAAATTATAATTTATATTATTATTAGACTCGCACATTTAATTTAGGTTTTCCTTGCAAATCTAAATTTAGAATTTTAAACATAAAAAATAAACAAAGACACCAGAATATTAGGCAATCAATCTCTGTTGTTAGAATTTTAGAGATATTCAACTTCCTTCTCTTACGGGTAGACGTCTGTGTCTTTCCCGTACAGTGAGGATCTGGACTAGACTATCGTGGAAGGACACGTGGAAGTTTAAAGGAGGAAAGTCGCATCTCTATAGATGCAGATGGATCTTCAGTCCCAAGTGGGGAATAAGTCCAACAACTACTCTTAGGATACATACTATTATGACAAAACGCCTCATCAGATACGCCGCGTCCCTTATGTAGTGACGCTCCTAGGAGCTTTCCGTAATTAGGGCTCGCCTATATTAAGTACAAAATCTAGCCTATCTAGGAGTAACACGAGCAATTAAGACCACTTCAGCAGCTGCAATGGAGACCATTCTTGAATTCCCTTCATTGAGTGTTCAAGTGGAACTGGAAACTGGAAAGCAGCAAACAGACTGTTCAAGGATGGAATGTGGAATGCGACGGGTCAAGGGCTGGGGCACAGTAAGCTGTATCTATATGGAACTAAGTCGTACTCAGAGGATGACCGGCGCCGTCCCGTCTACAAGTTCAATATCCTATATATCGCTGTGTTCCCTGGTTGATATTACTGGGAATGCGATAAATGGAATCTTCCGAGTCCCGGAGATCCCGATTGGTATACAGAGTTACTTAGTGTATTACAAGCAGAGATACATGTCGTCTTACTGTGTGCGAGAGAAAATCTCGGAAGAGATATCGTTGACAAACATATTTTTTAGGGTTCCTGTGTCAAATAAAGTGATCTCTAATTGGTGCTGTATATTTTGACTAAGCTGTGTGAATACAACACTTTTTACAACCTAAGGAATCTACCCCGGAATAGACTCTTGTCCTTCGTAAAGATATAGAGATATATTCTAGGAGATCTTGTATGTCACGAATATACAATGGACCGATAGGTATATGAATTATGGATCTTAGAATCTCTTTGCGCTCCTAATAATTAAACAATTTTGCCTAGCTTTTTATTTTCATTATTAAATTAAATACGCTGTATTTAGGTTCTAGTTCAGTAATGTAACGATTTATATCGGACAAAATCCATAAAGTTTTGAAAATTGATACAAATGTTAAGGATAGCATAAGCATTACTAAATCGAAAAGTTCCCACCACTAAATAGTGTGCTTCATCTCCTAGAACGTCGTTTCCACCCCCATTTTGAGGTTTTCTAGATTGTCTCGGGAACGGTGCACTTTTTAATAAAAATTATTCTTTATAGAATTCTCTATCAAAAACGTATCTACACTTTTTTTCCCTAAAATTAATAGTACTGTGCGAAATAAGAGTTGATTCCGGTTAACACAATAAATTGTAATCTTTGCTGTAATCTACTTTAAAGTTCAATGCTTAACGCTAAAGCAGTAGCTACTAAACTCCATTTAAAATTATAATAAATGTACCACTTCCTCCCTCACACCCCTTTAAAGAAGCGAGAATATTGTATATTGTGCTGTTTCCACGCCACCCCAGAGATAAAGTACTTGGCGCATTTTGTTATGTGGTGTCCCCTGTAGGCCTAATCCACTAATTATCAGAAGGTTACATACGTTAATTAATCTCCGTCGTTTGCGTAAGCCTACTCTTCTGCAATTGCACCTATTTTCGCACGCTAATTTGCATGAACAAGATTAGTGTCAAAACAGTTTCGAAGGCTGGTTCTATTGTTGTCATAGTTGGAGTTAATATATCGCCGACTTTTTTCATCCCCAATCAGTAGCTTCTAGCGTTTTTCCAGTTTGAATTTGGTAAAAAACATGATACGAGTATTGCCGAGCAACAGCAGAAGTTGCAGGTGGTTTTGATAACATTACAGTATTGTTCGCTTTACTAATAAGTTTATTAAAAGACATGAATCTGCACACATCTAGACTTTTTTCTGCAGAGGTCGAGTTGAATAAAGCTAGAACTGATGGCTCTCCTACGTCTACAATTTCTTCATGACTATCTTTTTCATTATTAAAATTTTGAACGATGTCTTGTAAGTCATCTCTTTTATTAAGCGCATTGATTGAATTAACCTTTCCTTTGGAAAAAAAATGCTGAGGTTGTGTCGCAACCGCTATTGGCCATAGGGATATTCAGCGAATTATATGACCTGCGCTAATTGCATTTGCGCCTCATTTACCAAAGTATTATTAATTTTAGGAGAAAGAGTGTAGAGACATTTTTGGTAGAGAATTTTATAAGAAATAATTTTGTATATAGATATTTTTATCAAAAAGTGCACCGTTCCCGAAATAATCTAAAAAACCTCAAAATGGGAGTGGAAACGACGTCCTAGGGGACGAAGCACACAATTTAGGGGTGGGAACTCCTCGGTTTAACAATATTTATGGTATCCTCATTATTTCTACCAATTTTTGAATCTTTATGAATTTTGTCCGACAGATTACAATTTAACTATTATATTACTGAATTATTATCTGTATCAGAACTTTTGATACATGCGTCATATCTTTTTAATCTGAACATTTCATTTAAAAGTCTTTTTTTAATTGTTTGTTTACCTAAGATAAGATACTTGTTTCCTGAACATTAGAGTCTAGTCAATATTAGAGATTGCTTGCCTGCAACACTCGTATCTTTGTTTAGTATTATTGGTTTAAATTATTTGTAAAATTTGCTGGATGAAATTGGCTAGTAGGTATATGACAATGGATTTCTCTGAAGGAATTCTACACTAGACGCATAAACCTGTGAAAAGTCTTTTTTAGAGTCATGTTGTCATGTTGTTTAGAGTGACTAGGGACAAGAACTTTTTTTGCCTTTTTTTAGGAGACAAAATTGACTTCAGCGCGTCAAAATACTTTGAAAAAGTTAGATCAGAACCTTGGCACAAGCAAGACCTAATTTTTGCCTTTTTTAGGGGATAAAAGTGGGTGGTCGAGGGAAACTGACACGATATGAATTTTTTTGCCTAAAATTTGGCTTCATCGCATCAAAATACTTCAGAAAAGTTGGATCAGAATCTTAATACAAGACCATTTTTTGCCCTTTTTAGGGGATAACAGGGGTGGTAGAGAAAAATGAGACGGTAGAAATTTTTTTTCCCCAAAATTGTCTTCAGATTGTCAAGATACTTCTAAAGTTAGATGAGAACCTAAGAACAAGACCTTTTTTTTTGTAGACCTGCGAATTTAACCAAATCCCCAAAGTTTATATTCCGAATCCAGTATCAAAAGCGGCATTTTTAAGCCGACCATTGCATTAAAAGACTGTTCCAGCTTGTTTTACAATCCCGAAAATACCGGGATCCAAACGACTACGATCCCGGGATTGGCGGTATCTAAATATTGCCGGGATCCTGGGATTTTCGGTTTCGAGATTTCGGGATTGCAAACCCTAACCGTGACGCGTAAGTAAGGACCGAACTTATTACAATAGTAAAAATGTATTCTTATTTTGTTGGCTAATTCTGCTATTCTTGACGAGGAGCAGATACGATACACAGACTTCTAAACATGAAATAGACTGCCTCTATAGTCTCGTTGCTATTAAGAGTCAGTCTGGTCGCTTTTTGTATTAATTGTTAATGAACAATCGCTTACAGTGCTCTAAGTAAGAGGCGCCCGCAAGAATTTTTATAACCCTTTTTTATAATGGAAAACTCTTTGGGAATAACTAGAGTTATCCCAGAGTAGTTCAAGTATTATAATATTGTGTCTAGTAAAAGAAACTGAGATAAATAATGTTGAATTTACCTTTTAATTAAATATTCGACGTTATTTGATCACTCACATACAGCATATTTAATCTAAATTGAGTGGCATCAATCGATCGGATTGTCTAGCGGAGTGTTAATTACAGATTATTTGATTTATTACTTCAATGGTTTTAAAGTATTTATGCAGTGAGTGGATAATTTTAAATATATGAAGCTATTCTACTTTCAAATTTAGTGCTGAAACTTTAAACAACATCAGGTACTGACAGGGTACATTTCTCCAAACACTAAATCAACAGTTCAGTGTTTAACAATACACCGAGAGTATAATCAATTTTTCTATTTCCTATTTACCGTACTGCAGTACAGATCCATTCATTCTGATAGTTTGCAATCGATTATATCCTATTCTGCTAAATCACGTAATGCACTATGGTATAATTTGAACTATTGCGGCAATTTTAAACAATAACATTATGTCAGAAAACGGGAGAAGCAATTTGTCAATAAATTAGGTTTCGTTGTGGTAACAACCGTGGTTAATTTGCACATTTGTAATATATTTGAAAGGGTTTTGAGCTAATTTTCAGGTCAATTACCCTCTTAAGTATAGCTCTTGATTTGTCTGAATAAAGAAGCATTTTTAAGATGAAAGTTAAATAGAAATTTATACAGGGTGTTCCTTAATGACGTGCTAATATTTCAGGGTGTGATTCCTTAGGTCATTTTATGAAGAAAAGTTCATATGAACATATGTCCGCAACGGCTTAAATTTTCTGCTACAGGGTAGGGTGTTGAATCTTTTTTAAAATTGTTATTTTTTAATATCTCAGAAAATACTTTAGATATTATTTTCAATTTTGGTATTCGTTAATAGGATATAAAACCACATATTTTAGTTAGAAAAGTTATTTTATCGCTCCACCAGTGCTCCACCTGCAAACATGTCCTCTGATATTTATTTTTTTACCAAAAAGTGGTACGCCACTGACATTTTCCTCCATTTTTCCTGTATATTTTTTCTGCTTAGCCTGGTTAATTCTACATGAAAACGGTCTCTTGTGTTTTTCTCGCCAGATGCACAGTTCTTGATTAAAACAATTGAAACTAATTATTATTAACATTGATAATGATAAATTTTTTTTATAAAAATTATTGGCCACCTTCACTTAGTATACATGTTTTCGCCCATCTTCGCATCGAAGTGCGCACTCGTTCAAATATTCTCGGCGTATTCTGTATTGTTTCACACGAGGCAACCATTCTTTTAAATCTTCTAACAACTCCTACCCACCTATTAACTGAAAATTGCTCTTGAAGATGGGTATCAGTTATAGCATGGGGGTTTTCGTCCATCAACAATGATTATTATGGAAATTTTGAATACCATTCCTAGAAAAAATTGTTTCGTCTGTGAACATAATTTGTGACTCAAACTGTGTAACATTCTGAAGGTGCCACTGACAGTTCACACGCTATGGAAAATCCCTGGGACGTGATGCCTGTATTCTTAGAAGATGGCATGAATACAACAAAAAATCAACCAAAATTCGCCAAACAATCTGATGACAAATATTTAGAGCTTTAGCAAACTTCCTCGTACTCATCTCAGGATGTTCGTCGATTTCCTGCAACACTGCTTCCTGAATTTCGAGTATTCTAATAGCTCGAAGTTTACCTTCTGAAGTACCTTGTTGGAATCTCCAAGTTTCACAAAGATGGCGATGAATAGTCGAAAAGAATCAGCTATCTGGCAAGGCACGGTTAAAATATCTTTCCTGATACATACTTATGGCTTTTGTTGCATTACCATCTGCAAGACCATATAGTTATGCATTGCCGCCATTTCTGTATTCCTATTATTCACCATATTTACTGAGATATTAGAATAAAAACAACGAAATAATAAAATAAATTCAATGAAACACTAAAAATCAAAGAAATAATTCGATGAGATGGTTTTGAACACCAACTTTATATCAACAAATATTGTTTTGAAAATTTTTTGCTCAAATAGAAATCCTATTAAATTCTCCTTTTTCTAATCACGTGTGCGGAAACAACCAATCAGAACAACATTACACTGATAATGTCCCTAGGACAATTTTCACTTATGTCATCCAGTTTGACAGTTCAATAATTTATTTTTCGATATACCTCCTTGTAAGTATACTCTAATTCCATTGTTTTGTCGATCGTAAGTGACGCTTTATGTACCAAATACTTCCTGCCTTTGCAACGGGTCGTTATTTTTCATAACGTCCCTAAGGAACTGGTTAGCAACTGATTTACCACCACAAAATTTCGAATTGAAGATGTTTAATAATCAGTTTTCTCCTATTTAATGAAGCAACCTCCAGCACCATCAGAACTATTAAATCTCTTACTGGCCGTAAATATGCATGCGTTAACGGAAAGGATGACTGGATGACTAAATATTATTAAAAACGATTATAGAATACAGCATTTATGTCTTTTAATTCACTTTATTTTATGAATTTCAAGAAACCGCCGTATGACAAAACAAGTCCCATACGGGAAGGTCAGGACAAACGTCCCATAAATCTGTTAGTATTCAAACAGGGATATGCATAAAAAACAAATGAAAGTCATTTGTATTATCCGTAGATTTATTTCAATCATTTTTTCAAAAAGTAATGAGAAGTTGTTTTACAAACGCCGCATCTACAAAATATTTCGTAATGTGTTTTAAGTATTTCCTCTAAAGTTATCCAATTAAGGATAAATTTGTAATATCCTTGTACTTTCGAAGTACATAAAAAGGAGGAAAGAACAAGAAGAGATTTCTAGAATCGGAAAAACGGTTACTTACTGAGATATGTAATTTTAAATAAAATGGCTCTGGTGGTCATTTTTTCTAAATGGTGGCCTAAGGTCACATTAGATTTTTTAGGACGATATGCCCATTCTACATTAATAGAACTATCCATTGTCAGAGGTCATGTGAATCATACAAAGATTAGGTGTAGACTGGTTTATTATCATTAGTGTGTATCAGTACATAGAGTGGGGGTTAATACTTGACATCTCCCCTTTTACAAAAATAATTATATAGTTAATATTAATGTTACATAAACACTATCACCTACATTTGGTTGTACACGCTTAACTGTAAATATTTTATAAACATATAGATATACCTATACAATACATAAAACGAACATAATGAATACAATATTTTATATAATGTTTTATTTGTTTTTTACTTATTTATTTATTTATATATATTTTTTTTTTTTTTTTTTTTTTTTATTTTTTTTTTTTTTATATATATACACACACACATATACATATAAATTGCCAAATAGTTACAACAAGAAAATATTAATAAATCACACATATAATATATAAACACTTACATTCATTACAACGTACACACAACACTACACATAGCATACAGAAAATGAACTAAGTTCTTATAATTATGTATTTCTTTTTAAGTTATTAAACTTTAACAATATGACTTAGAACTTGTGGTTTCAATGTTTAAATAATTAGGCTTCTTAATAGCTCTACCAAAACGGCTAAAGTCGCCAGAGTTTGTATTTTTCGAGCTATTTTCATTGTTTTTTGAAAAGTTAGGAACGTTTTCACAATCATTTTCTTCATATTTATCAAATTTCTTTGGTCTTAAATGTATTCTATTCCTTCTTAAAATTTTGTTAGTTTTTAAAACTTTTACCCAATATGATCTATCATTATGAATTTTTTCTACGATACCCGGCGTCCATTCGTTTGTTTTTATGTCCTGGATGTATACCTGCTGACCTACTGCAAGTTTTGACATAGGCTGTGATTTTTTGTCATGATAAGATTTTGTTTTTTCACATCTGTTTTTAAAATTATGCATAACCTTTTTGTTACTAACAACTTTAGGTTTTAGCTTTTTATTTAAAATAGGTAAAACACCTCTCATACGCCTACTGTTTAATAATTGTGAGGGACTGGGTATAACATTAGTAATAGGAGTATTACGTAATTCCAACATAGCCAAATATGGATCGGATCCCTCATGATATGACTTTTTAAAAATGTTTTTTACGGTTTGTACGCTGCGCTCTACCAGGCCGTTCGATTGATGGAAATGTGGACTAGATGTTATGTGTTCAAAATTCCATAACGTACTGAAATTTTTGAATTCCGAGGAATTGAAACATGGCCCATTGTCTGTGCATACCTGGGTGGGAATGCCTTGTCTAGACATTATACTTTTCATATGTTTAATGATATTTTTACTACTCATGTTGTTAAAAACGCAAGATATTTCCACGAATTTTGAGTAATAATCAATTAGAATTAAATAATTTTTATTTTTGAAGTAGAACAAGTCAACAGCTATTTTATACCACGGCTGATCCGGTATTACGTGATTAATTAGTGGCTCCGCTCTGTTAGATTTTTTAAAAACGCTGCAAGTTGCACATGCATCACACAAATTATCAATTTGAGCGGTTAATCCCGGCCAAAAAATTAATTCACGAGCTTTATTTTTCATTTTTTCTTTACCGAAATGTCCTGTGTGTAACCTTTGCAGCGTGTCTGCTCTCAAGGACTCTGGAATTAAAATTCTATCTGATTTAAATATTAATCCATTTATAAAACTTAATTCATCTTTATATGGATAATATATTTTAAGGAAGTCTTCCAGATCATTTTTAGTTTCCGGAAATCCATTTTTTATTGTTTTTATTAATAACTGTAAATGCTTATCGTTTTGAATACATGTTTTTATTAAGGCTATCTTATTATCTGAAACGGGTAAAGTTTTTTCTAAAGAGCATATCTGATAATCTATTTCCTTCAAAAAGTCATCATTTTCAATGACGTATGCACGAGAAAGTGCATCTGCAATTTTTAATTTGCTTCCCGGTTTATATACTAAAGTTATGGAATATTTTTGAATTTTTAACAGCATGCTCTGTAGTCTAGGGGTTGTTTTATATAATGGTTTTGAAAATATTGAAATGAGTGGTTTATGATCAGTTTCAACTGTGACATCGGAGCGTCCAAATATGAACTGATGATATTTAGTACAAGCAAAATATATCCCTAGCATTTCTTTGTCAATTTGTGCATAGGCAATTTGTGCACTATTTAGAGACCTGGATGCGTAAGCCACTGGTTTATTGTTTTGTTTTAAAACAGCCCCTAAACCTGTGGACGACGAATCGCATGCGATAGTGATAGGATCATTTACTGAGTAATAAGCTAGTACGGGTGTAGTTGACAAAATATGCTTAAGTTTTTCAAATGCATTTTGTTGCTCTGAGTGCCATTGAAAATCTGTACCTTTTTTCAATAAAGACCTTAAAGGTTCTGTAATTTGTGACATATTAGGTATAAATTTACCAAGATAAGTTACCATACCTAAAAATATTTCTATATCTTTTTTATTTTCAGGAACTTTATAGAGTTTAATGGCCTTAATTTTTTCATTGTCTGGTCTTATACCCTCTTGTGTTAATAAATGTCCCATATATTTTATTTCCTTTATTGCTATCTTACATTTTTCCCTATTCAATTTAATTTTCTTTTCTCTACAGATTTCTAATACTCTTTTTAACCTTTCATTATGAATTTCTAACGTTTCCCCCCATATTAAAATATCATCAATGTAGGTATCAACTCCCTCTACAGAATCAAAATGTTGTTTAATCAGTCTTTGGAAAACCTCAGGTGCTGAGCACAACCCATATGGAAGGCGCTTAAAAGAGTATCTCCCAAACGGAGTGTTAAAAGTACATAATTTTTTGCTCATGTTATCTAATTTCACTTGATGAAACCCATTGCTACAATCCAGGACACTAAAAAATTTTGCATTTTTTAATTTGTGAGTGATTTCGTCCAACGTTGGTATGTGAAAATGCTCCCTTTTTACTGCTTTATTTAAGTCCTTTGGATCTATACATATTCTTAAGTCTTTGTTAGGCTTCTGGACTATTACCATCGAGTTGACCCAATCAGTAGGCTCAGTACACTTTTCAATAATATCATTTTTTTCTAGATCCTCTAATTTAAGTTTTAACTTATTATGTAATTTAAATGGAACTTTTCTTGGCGGGTGGATGACTGGTCTAATACTTGTGTCAACTACGATGTGATAGGTTCCAATATTGCCTGTACCTACAAATAAATCATTGTATTTGTTTAAAATGTTCAAATGAGATTCAATTTTAATTTCATCAACACTCCTTTGTAATAAATTAAATTGTTTGATGGAATTTAACCCCAAAATAGGACATTTATGAGTATCAATTACGTGAAATTTTACGTTTTCAATCATATTTCTAACTCGACAAGATACATTGCATGTTCCATATACATTTATAATCTCATTTCCATAAGTTGTAACAATACCTGATTCTTTTTTATTGGTGTCAACGGCAATTTTCAGTTTTAGAAAATCTGAATAAGGTAACACATTTATTTGTGCCCCGGTATCCAGTTTAAAATTAATTTTAATTTTGTTGTTTATTATAATTTGCTCATACCATTCGTTTTTATTATCTAATGCGAATAGTGTTGACTCAATGGTGCCTAAAAAAGAGTCAAATTCGTTACAACTTGAATCGTCTGAGGAGTTTTCATCGCATTTAAGCACGTCCACATTCCGAAATTTGCACATGTGAGTATAATGATTAAATTTATTACACTGTTTACACTGGTATCCATTTGCAGGACATCTTGAATGGTAGGGATGAGAAGAACCACATCGGTAGCAAGAAGGTCGCTGTCTATGCGTTGAGTTGGAAGCGTGCGCACTTTTAGATGCGTAAACTGGTGAATTTGGGTACCTTGACTGTGACGTAGATGCGTATGGCTCATTTTGGAATCCTTTTTGAGTATCACGTGAATATCGAGGTAGGGAGGCTTCAGCTCTTTGGTGGGAGAATTGACTTTGATTGTAAAATGGGCGATTATTGACTGCTTTTCCCTTTTTCGCTTTTGGACTATTATTCTTGTAACCTCTTTGAAGTACATCTAGCTGCATGGTACTGCTAGTTTTACAGATGTCTTCTACTTGTTTGTCTGCTTGCTCAGCGGCTTTGCACGTTGATGTTGCCAAGGTGAGGTCTAACTTGGGAATGCGAAGTAATCGATTTTTCAGCGCACCGTCATTGATGCCTAATATGAGTCGGTCTTTAATTAAGCTATCAGTTAGAGTTCCAAATTGACATGTTGCACTTAGCCCTCGTAGTTCGTTTACATAAACATCAATTGACTCACCAGGACCCCTGTCTCGGGTAAAAAACACGTGTCGTTCATATGTTTCATTTCTTTGTGGTATGAAGTACTCATCAAACTTAGCAAGTATATCACTATATTTATCTTTCATTGCCGGAGGAGCCCACACGAAATTATTATAGATTTTTACAGCTTTATCACCTATTATATTTAAAAATAACGAGCCCTTATAATTTTCATCACTGGAATTCTGTCTCGATGCTAGGAGGTATATTTCAAATTTTTGCTTAAAAAATGTGTAGTTATTACTGAGGTTACCATTGAAGTCCATTTCATCTGGTATTTTTACATTAACGTTTATTACAGCTTGATCCGCCATTTTGGGATCAGCTGTACTGCACTTTATTATTTTAATTATTGAAAATTATGTTTCACTTATCTTGTTTATTTACTTCACTGTCTATTGTCTATTTATAATACAACTTCTGTACGCTTAACACACTTGTAATGAATTAATTAGTTCAACTGCCGACTGCGCCATGTCAGAGGTCATGTGAATCATACAAAGATTAGGTGTAGACTGGTTTATTATCATTAGTGTGTATCAGTACATAGAGTGGGGGTTAATACTTGATAAAAAAAATAGCTGCCCCAAAATACTTCATGCTGAAAACTGAATTTGTCTAATCTAAGTTACCATTCTGTTGAGTTTAATAGATATAAACAGTCTTTTAAAAAGCTATGTTTTTAAGTAACTGTCCATATTTTATTGACTCACCAACGGATAATATTGTATCTGGTTACTCAGATTCTGCTGTTTTTTTCTTTTTAACTTTCAGTATAATAACTATTAGTGATATAAAATGCTAGCTACAAAACTTAACAAAAACAAAGTTTGCTAAGTGATTGTTCCAGCTCTAGCCTAGTTTATTTTCCTAACTAAAATAATCCCCGTAATAGACATTTCCTGAAGAGTTATCAAAATGAAAATTCATAGCACGATTTCCGGAAATGGAAAAGTTTGCGACTACTCAACATCACTCAGCGTCTGTTCTCTCATACCGAGCAATTAAAATGCATTTATTCAAAATCATATTCCGCATAAGATATTTCAATTGACGAAGTTTAATTTGCAGGCTGCATAGGACAAGGAGTGTTTATGGTAGCCTTGGCCTACTCGGGGTGCAATTATACATCGGCCATAGTTTTTCTGACGTTGGCCGTAGCTTCGCACGGTGCTGTTTCAACTGGACCCTTAGCCAGCGTAGTGGATATCAGCCCAAATTATGCAAGTAAGTACAGAAAAATCAATCCTAGTGAGTAAAATCGTCAGTGAAGGGATGGGTATATTTCTGTTTAACGGCTGAATCTGACTGAAAAAATTAAATCAAAAGAAAATATTATTGTTCACATCTCAATTTTTTTATTGGTCAGCACTTTTTTCGTCAATTTTCATCTTTATTTATGACGGAAATTCATTTAATACAAGGCTGTAATAAATGGTCACAAGACGCATAATAGTGTGCATTAATACGCTTATTGTGACTTCCGTGGGGGTTTCGTTGTCACAAGCTGAATTTTATATAAAATTAATGATGATATACTGATGTTTCAAAATCTCGAAGCAGTCAAAAAATTTCATGCTCAAAAGGGCGTTATAATCAAGAAACGAGTTAAGCATATGGCGGCAGAGAAGAGATAAATTGTGATTTTTTAAAATATTTTTCATAAAAAGTTTTGTACCGGAAATATGTTTAAATAATTTTCAAATATTATATTATACATTGGACCTTACGGGAGAACGAAACTTAAAACCGCAATATCTCGGTTTGAACTGCCTCAAAATTTAATTCAATTTAGATAATTTTTGCGTCTCCATCGTCGAAATGAAAGCTCAAATCAAAATTTTGCACTCTTAAAAAAAAATTGATTTATCCTTTCCGAACGTAATGTCGTATGATTTATAATTTTACGACTAATAATAAGTAAGATATACAACTAAATGCAATGTGACGCAAATTTCCTATGAAGTCGTCTAGTAGGCGACCCCACTCCAACAGCGCCGTCTTGCATTTCACTTTTCCTCATAGCTCCATTGCATTTTATAAAGGGAATGCCGTATGTATTAATTCTATTTATGTGTATTCTTGTTTGAAGTTAAAATTTAAAAAATAAATGCTGATAGGGATTCATTTACAGTTTTGTAAAATGTTTAAGAGTGGAACGGTAATATTGTTTTTGTGTGTGTTAGTAGCTTTTGTGTTCGGTTTACACCATTTAACATTTAATTTTACTTTTATTGTGAAAAAACTTTGAAACTGTACCTGTACCTAGTTAACAGATTGCGGTTTGTGACTTTTGTGAGTACCTCATTTCTTTTTATGTTTGATTAACTAAATTTAAGTAGAGTTCGCAGAAATCTACCCTAAACATGGAAAGTACGGATGGTACAGGTTCTGGAAGTGAACTTGAATCTTTAGCAACATTTAAAACGAAACGTCGACCAATTTGTATAATTTGCATAAATGAAGGTGCGTCTTTAAATGTTACTGAAAAATCAGGCCATGCCTTCATAAGATTTACAGAACTTAGGGAAGCCATAACCAAAACATGCGACTCAGACATCCATAAAGTAATTTTTGATATTAAAAATGGAGACTGGGGAAATTTATTTTGGCATAAGTCGTGTTATTTAAGTTACTCAAGCAAAAAAGAATATAGAAGTTTTAGGAAATAAATTAAACAGGCAAGCACAATATAAGGAAACGCCTTATCTAATAGGTGGGGCTCTACGAAAACATATCTTTGACGTAAATAAATGCGTAATTTGTCAAAAGTGGTCTTCTGAACAACGTTTATCACAAGTTATGTCGATTAATATTGATAGAAAATAAAAAATATAGCTACTATAAATTCAGAAGTATTGAAAAGGATAGGAGCGAATGATTTAATTGCACTGGAAGTGAAATATCACACAAGGTGCTTAATTAGAGGGCTAAGAAAATTTAAAAAAATCGTCATCTCAGGTACCAACACTGAGAATCGACGTTAAAGAAGGCAAAGCTTTAAAAAATATTATAAATATGGTAGATAAAGGTATTTCAAACGGAAATGCTGTGACATCTATATATGATAAATATATTGCATTAGAAGGAATCAAATCAAAACGTACTTTTACAGATGCTTTAAAGAAGAAATTTGTAAAAAAAATTGAAATTGAAACTATCATTACGTATATATTATTATTTCTTATGTATTTTTATACCGCCGTAGAGATCACATCCTGTATAGTATTGCGCCTTATAAAGTGGAAGCGCAACGGAGCTATGAGGAAAAGTGAAATGCAACATGCGTTGTTGGAGTGAGGTCGCCTACTAGATGGCTTCAGGCGGATCTTAGGAAATATGCATCGCATTGCATTTAGTTGTATATCTTCTTTATTATTAGTCGTAAAATTATGAATCATACGTCATTGCATTTGTAAAGGATAAAGCAAATTTTTCTTAAGAGTACAAAATTTTGATTTGAGCTTTTATTTCGGAGATAATACGATGGGGACGCAAAAATTGTCTAAATTGAATTAAATTTTGAGGCACTTCAAACCGATATATTGCGGTTTTAAGTTTCGTTCTCCCGTAAGGTCCAATGTATAAGATAATATTTGAAAATTATTAAAAAATATTTCCTCTACAAAATCTTTTATGAAAAATATACCAAAAAATCCCAATTTTTGTTTTCTTTACCACCATGTGCTTAACTCGTTTTTTAATTATAATGCCCTTTTGAACATTACATTTTTTGACGGCTTTGGGATTTTGAAACTTCAGTATACAATCATCCATTTTATATAAAATTCAGCTTTTGACAACGAAACCCCCACAGAACTTATTTTTATGCGTATATTTGAGCGCTGAGCACTCTATTATAACCAAGAATATAGATAACTAATTGTACACAGATTGCACTGCACAAAACAAATATGCCCTAAATCCATTGTATTGGTGGTTTAGTTAAAGGGTAGACATCAAAAGAAATTAATAATAATTTTATATAACTTAGCATATTTAACTTAATTTATTCATCAAATTTAAAAAATTGGATTCATCGTTTAATATTTTCGAATGCGCTTTGTAGCTGATCAATAGTAACATTGAGGATGTCTCTTTCTATTACTTGTTGTAATTCACCAACAGTATGGAGTCGATGTTTAAAAACATTGTTCTTTAATTGTCCAAATAAGAAATAATCACAGGGCAATAAATCTGGAGACCGTACAGGCCACAGTCCCTGACTGATTAGTCGGTCATTATAGAATGCCTGTAATATTGTAATTGAAGTTCTTATTGTATCGACAGTAATACCGACATGCTGGAAGTAACCATCTTGTAGTTTGTGATCATGTATCTGTGCCAGAAATTTTTCTAAAAAAAAGATATCTTTGGACAATTGTTTCATGAAAAACATTGGGCCTTGCCTTCTGGATATTGCTCCCATGCCAATGTTTAAAGGAAGAAAACTCGTTTCTATGTAAGTGTCAGGGTTTCTTCTGTAGTTATGACTGTCGTTTCAACATGTCAAGTAGAACCTCACCTTCATCTGATGTAAAATATATTAAGTCTAACGCATCATTGTTTTTATTTTTGTCTTATTCGATTTTCAAAATCAGAGGGCAATGATCCTTGAACAACGTTAAGCTTTTTTAATGCCTTATGGGTTGTTTCAACCGAATGATCTAATAAACACAACAACCGTTGATTTGCCTTTATATTAAAACATTTTCAGATAATCAAGACCTAATTTTATATACTTTTTATTTGCAATTATAATGTTTTCACTCATTAAAGGTATTGAGTAAAATTACCTGTTTAAGTGAACAATTTTGGTACAGACATTCTCGGACATTTATTCATTCTTTACCGAACGTCCTCAGTCAAACCAGATGGATTACACAGACCCACAAAAAAAAAATTCTTGGAACTGCTGTCAAGACAATTGTATCCCTATGTAATTTTCGACGCTGAATCCGAATTCGAGGTCGAAAAAAATCGTACACTCCAAAAATCAACCCCTAGCGCTAAAAAACACTCCCTAAACATGATGGTAAAAAATGACTTAACGCTCCACGAATAGCCTTAAATCTCAATAAATCGAATTAAATATAAACATTCAAGTATATAACGCATAAACACAGAGTTAACACTACTTTCCATTGATCACCCGCATGAGTGGGTGAAAACTGCCCCTCATACAACAGGAAACTTAAAAAATGCAGTGATTGTAAAAAAAGCTTACAATGCCCAGTTTTTTTGAAAAGAGTGAGTAACTGCATTAGTTCCGATGCGATGCTCAAAATCTACCTCTATAGAGTGGCGGAAACCACTCTTACGTTAAAATTGCAAGGAAAATCGGGAAAAAAAAGGTAATAACAGAAAAAATGAACGCCCCAATAAAGAGCCCAACTTGACGTATAATTAATCCGCATTCAACACTCGTATGCGGTTGTCAAAGCGCCACCTACCGGCTGGTCAAAAAACTATATAGTCAGAAAATTGTATAGATGTTTTTTTCTGAATTTTTAGACGATTCTTTTAGAGGCCATATAAATAAGTAATAGTATTTTCAGAGAATTCTTTTTAGCATTTATTTAAGCATTTACAGTTTAAATTTAGGGGTGGTTTCCGCCACTTTATGGGGATAGTTTTTGAGCATCGCATCGAGACTAATGCAGTTACATACTGTATCTAAAATAACTGGGCAATCACTGCAGTTTTTTAAATTTCCTGCTGTGTGAGGGGTAGTTTTCACCCACTCATAGGGGTGATTTTCAATAGAAAGTAGTATTAACTCTGTATTTATGCGTTATATACTTGAATGTTTATATTTAATTCGATTTATTGAGATTCAAAACTATTCATTCATAAATCATTTTTACCCTGTTTAGGGAGTGTTTTTTAGCGCTAGGGGTTGACTTTTTTTACCACGGATTCGGATTCAGCATCGAAAATTTCATAGAGTTACAGTTGTCTCGATAGCAGTTCCAAAAAGGCCCCACAAAAAAAATTTTGGAATTGCTATCGAGACATCTGTATGTAATTTTCAATACTGAATCCGAATCTAAGGTCAAAAAAAATCAACCCCTAGCGTTAAAAAAGCATTCCTTAAATAGGGTAAAATGACTTAACGCTCCACGAATAGTCTTGAATCTCAATAAATCGAATTAAATATAAACATTCAAGTATATAACGCATAAATACAGAGTTAACACTACTTTTCATTGAAAATCACCCCCATGAGTGGGTGAAACTACCCCTCACACAACAGGAAATTTAAAAAAACTGCAGTGATTGCAAAAAAAGCTTACAATGTCCAGTTATTTTAGAAACAGTATGTAACTGCATTAGTCTCGATGCGATACTCAAAAACTACCCCCATATAGTGGCGGAAACCACCCCTAAATTTAAACTGTAAATGCTTAAATAAATGCTAAAAAGAATTCTCTGAAAATACTATTACTTATTTATGTGGCCTCTAAAAATAATGTCTAAAAATTCAGAAAAAACATCTATGTAATTTTCTGACTATATGGTTTTTTGATCAGCCGATAGGTGGCGCATTGACAACCGCATATGAGTGTTGCATGGGGATTAAGTATACGTCAAGTTGGACTCTTTATTGGGGCGTTCATTGTTTCTGTTATTACCTTTTTTTCCCCCGATTTTTCTTGCAATTTTAATCTAGAGGTGGTTTCCGCCCCTCTATGGGGTAGAGTTTGAGCATCGCATCGGAAGTAATGCAGTTACTCACTTTTTCAAAAAAAAAACTGGGCATCGTAAGCTTTCTTTTACAATCACTGCATTTTTTTAAGTTTCCTCTTGTATAAGGGGTAGTTTTCATCCACTCATGGGGGTGATTTTCAATGGAAAATAGTGTTTATGCGTTATGTACTTGAATGTTTATATTTAAGAGATTTAAGACTATTTGTGGAGCGTTAAGTCATTTTTACCATGTTTAGGGAGTGTTTTTTAGCGCTAGGGGCTTATTTTGTGGGTGTACGATTTTTTTTGACCTCGGATTCGGATTCAGCGTCGAAAATTACATAGGGATACAGTTGTTTCGATAGCAATTCCAAATTTTTTTTTTTTTTGTGGGGCTGTGTTGACTTGTCTTTGATCATAAACAGAATAACATGTAGTAGGAGGAACAGGAAATCTTGTTTTTATTCACAACGTCTTGGCACACATTATTTTAATGTGTTTGACCTTCTACTCATTGACAACAGCAGGTTATCTTTCAAGGTTTCCTGTTACACGTAAGACCTCACCAAGTCTCTTTCCCATCAGGAAAAAATCTGTTGTGAAAGAAAGTATAATAAACAATGAAAAAGTAATAACTAGAATGAGACAAGTGAGGATAGCAGCAAGACGTACAGTATATATAACAAAAATATCAAAATAACAAAACAACAAATTATGAATATATTAAGTAAAAAAAGTAAAAGCTTCAGAAACAGAAATAAAGGTAAAGGGGAAGTATAGGCTACAGCTAGCTATAGTATAGGCTGAGAGTTAATAGTTGGCACACTGACCAATGTCGCTCATCTAGCAAGTCAAGCTTGTCACGCTACAATATTTAATTCTTAAGATTTCCCAACGGGATTTTGTTTATTTTGGCGTCACAAATAATTTATCAAAAGCCCATAAAGCCAACTAGATGGCTACAATGGTTACAGCAGGTCAAATATCAAGATAATCGGTTTTTCTCAAATATCTCGACTACATCATACGTTTTACGTTAATTATGGTTATTATAAAATTTGTTCGTGAGATAAAGCTGCATAAGAAAGGCCCTATTCAAAATTTACGTAGAATCAATAGTTTTTGGGATTATTGAGAAAACTCGGACATTGTGCTGCATTCGTTTCCGCACCACCTTTGAGGTAGAATGCAAGGCGCGTTTTTTTTAAATGGTGTCCCCTATAGGCCTAATCCATGAGTTAGAAGTTATATTATAATTTTGTTGGTTATGGTTCGTCTTTGCTGACCTCTCCTGCTTCGTCTCCGCCTATCTCTTCTATTTCCACTTCTTCAATATTTTCATCTTCATCAACAACCATCTCAGCGAAAAATAACGAAATGGGTTCGTCTTCATCATCGTTGAACTCAGATTCAACGGTTGTATCCTCGGACATCGTATTGAGACACGACTGGACCCGATAAGAGCCACACCTTACGGAACATGGCAATCCTATTTTTCTGCATCCACAATTGGTACCACAACCTTTTGTACAATTGCAGAAAATAGAATTGAGAAGTTCATCTGGTGCAGGAGGAATCAGAGTAGTTGTTGTCTCTAATAAATTATTGTTTAAAGTCCAATCCCATTGCTGAGGGTCTAAATCGTTTCCCAGCCAAGTTTGAACCTGGTAATATACCCTGAATAGATGTTGTTGAGTAGCTGCTGCTATGGATGGAAGTGACGACAATTGCACAGGGTTATTTATTAGAACATTTTTTGAATGCTGCCAATGCTTCCTATAAATCTGGTTCTTTTTGTAATGTTTTAAATGCATTTATTTTTCCTTTTTGAAATAAAGCAATGGTATGTTAGAAAACTACTACTAAAAGCCCTTACTATTATTATTATGAAGAAGTGTCCATTTCAAGGACATCTCAGACAGAAATTATGTGGGTATATGTGCATAAATAAACGATGTTCCTCTGTATTCATAGGGTCTTGTTATCTATATACAACACTCTACGTATATAGGTAATAGTGGCGTATGCCCTTTGCTCCGAAGTTTATCAGATCAATATCTCGAAAACTATTTGTTCTAAGCAAATTTTGTATAGAACCTTTTTTATGCATATTTATCCCACAAAATTAACATAAAACCGACAACACAGCCTCACAAAAAAAAGTGTTCTGTTCACCAGACTAGACCATACGTTATTGGGGTCGCTGAATTCGAATCCGGGGTCTGTTTGACCCTATCAGGTCAGGGGTAAGGTCAATCCAAGGTTAAATTGTGAAAAAAACGATTAAGCGAAGGAAACCACGATTTCTGTACGTTTTTAGGGTCACTGAATCCGAATTCTGGATTTGCTTGACCCCATCAGGTCAGGGTGATGGTGAATCCAAGGTCAAATTAGGAAAAAACTTTTAAGCGCAGAAAACCACCATTTGTATACGTTTTTGGGGTAACTAAATCCCAACTCCTGATCTATTTGACTAATCAGGTCAGGGTCAAGGTCATTCCAAGGTCAAATTGGAAAAAACATTTAAGCTAGAAAACCACGATTCTTATACGTTTTTGGGGTTGCTGAATCCGAATCCGAGGTCTGTTCAACCCCACCAGATCAAGGTCAAGGTCATTCCAAGGTCAATTTTTGTTTATCAAATGGAAACGCGTTTTGACCACGGATTCTGAAAGAGCGGGATATTTTCCGTTCGCATATGGTTTGACCTATGATCAAAGTGACGTTTGGCCATCAGAAGGTCGAATCACTCTCTCAAATTAATTTATTTAAAATCAAAGATGATTCATATTGAGTAATCTCAGTTACAAATCTTTGTCGAGCATGGTTTAGCCTCGTGATATTTCTCCGAGGGGGATTGGAGAACCAAGACAGCAGACACCTATATCCACACGCAACCAACGAGTGGCGTCTTTCAATCCTCTGGGTCATATACTGACTGCCCTAACATCTCGGTGATAGGGACTGATGAAGTTGCTGGAGCATCACTGATGAGGCCAACATCAGTATCCGAGCGACACGTTTAATTTCTGTTATTAAAATTAAAAGTCCTGCTTCTCAGAGGTTGCTGGAAATGCTGACAACTGTCTTAATCGAAGATGTGTAGAATGATCAATTTTCCGATCCTTTGAGGTAATGAAGCCAGTAATGGCATACTGCCCTGCAGGGGCGTGTGTGGATGAAGCCATAGTGTGTCCGACGACGAGTTGACTTTGTCCAGGTCTAAGTATGAGGGCTTTCCGACTTTGACGAGGACAAAGTCAGCTCATCGTCGGACACACTATGGCTTGATCCTCACACCCTAACGCCCCACTGCAGGGCAGTACACCTTTACTAGCTTCATTACCTCGAAGGATCGGAAAATGGATCATTCTACACATCCTCGATTAAGGCAGTTGTCACCATTTCCAGCATCCTCTGAGAAGCAGTATTTTTAATTTTAATAACAGGATCAGATGATTCCCACAAAAATTAAACTTATCGCTCGGATACTGATGTTGGCCTCATCAGTGATGCTCCAGTATCTTCATCAGTCCCTATCACCGAGATGCTTGTGCAGTCAGTATATAACATAGATGTTTCGTTTTTCCCAGAGGATTGGAAGACGCCACTCGTTGGTTGCGTGTGGATATAGGTGTCTGCCGTCTTGGCTCTCCAAAAAATATCACGAGGCTGAACCATGCTCGATAAAGATTTGTAACTGAGATTTCTCAATACGAATCATCCTTGATCTTAGATAAATTAATTTGAGAGAGTGATTCGACCTTCTGATGGCCAAACGTCACTTTGATCATAGGTCAAACCATATGCGAACGTAGAATATCCCGCTCTTTTAGAACCCGTGGTGAAAAACGCGTTTCCATGTGATAAACAAAAGTTGACCTTGAAACGGCCTTGACCTTGACCTGACGGGGTTGATCAAACCTCGGATTCGGATTCAGCAACCCCAGAAACGTATAAGAATCGTGGTTTTCTAGCTTAAATGTTTTTCCCAATAATATGACCTTGGAATGACCTTGACCCTGACCTGACCTGATGGGTCAAACAGACCAGGAGTTGGGATTTAGTTACCCCACAAATGTATAAAAATGGTGGTTTTCTGCACTTAAATGGTTTCTTCCCAATTTAACCTTGGATTGACCAGCACCCTAAACTGATGGGGAATTCGGATTCAGTGACTCCAAAAACGTACAGAAATCGTGGTTTCCTTCGCTTAATCGTTTTTTCCCCAATTTAATCTTGGATTGACCTTGACCCTGACCTGATGGGGTCAAGCAGACCCCGGATTCGGATTCAGCGACCCCAAAAACGGATAGATATATTGGTCTAGTCTGGTGAACACAACATTTTTTTTTTGTGGGGCTGTGTAATTTACGAGATATTTGAGAAGAACCGGTTTTTTTTTGACATTTGCTGCTGTAACTATTGTAGCCGTCCAGTTGGCTTCATGGACTTTTGAGAAATTATTTGTGGCGCCAAAATAAGGAGAATCCCTTGGAAAATCTTAGATTGGATTTTTTTGGAGGTTTGGTCTTTTTTATGCATAAAGTGACTGGGTTAAATACCGATTACGTCAACTTAATTAAATGACAAGAAATCCGAGAATGCTTTAAACTCTCAATGCGAGTTCACATTTTATTTTTACATAAAATTAAAAAGTAATTATGCTTATTTAACAATCAGTATATATTTTATTGTCAACAATTTAATAATAATCATCAAACCAAAAATGTACAAGCCACATAATTGGTAAATACTACAAATATAAATGATGATCGTGCTTATTAAAAATTCATTCATATTATGGAAATTGTATAAAGAATTATGTTACCTATGTAATTTAACTTTCTTATGTCAATAAAATTATTAATTCTTAGATAATTTTTTGCTCTAACTCGTTACAAATGTAGATATCTGTATTAATGTAGAAATATAATTTTTATTAGTAGTCGCTATTCAAAACAAGATCGTCACACTTTTACGTGCTGTTACATAAATAGATATTTTATCACCCCTACAACTTGTCAAAAACAAACTATATATTCTATACATTCTTCGAAAGTTCTTCTAAATCGATTACTTGTATGAACTTTGTAAGTGGCTATACAACATCTGCAATATATATCTTAATAACCCAGTCGTTGAAGGTATTTACCACCAAAAACTTGCAAAATTGATATAATTTTTTTTAATGAATTCGTGAAAATATGTAGAATAATATTCTGAAGAGTTCACATTTCGCTCGGATGCAGAACGTTGAAAAGAAATGTGAAAAAAAAATTTATATCCATTTTATATCACTTAGAACTTGATTTGCTTTTTAAAAACTTTTATTTTGGTTTTACACAATATTTTATATTATTATATTTGGTTTAGATATAAATGTTACAATAGTTAATATGCTTGGTATAAAGATTAAATGTATACTGACTGCAAGTGTATCTCTTGGTCATATTTATAACATCGTTATCAACGTAGGCACATGCATTTCTTAGAAATCATGCTGTGCCAGCGTTTTACATGAGAAAGCTTTGTTTTAAAAGGAAGTTGTTATCGCTTTAGATAAAGTATATCAAATTATATCACGTACCGAGATAAGGATATAAAGTTACTTGTTGGATAAGATACTTATACATTTGAATGAATTAATACAGTTTGTTTAGCATATAACAACTCCCTTTCTTTTTGAAAAGTCGGTGTTATTCACCGACTTTTTGGGGAAAATCGGCCATTTCTTCTTCTTCCGTTGGTAGATGAGGTCTTCTTCTCAGAAGGGTGCCAATTCTTTTCAGCATCTCATTAGGGGTGGCGTCCTTGGATTCCTTACAACCACAGCATCTTTTCCTGCATTTCCAGGCGATGAAGGCGGCGAGGAGACAGATGGACAGACCAATAACCGTATACATGCTTAGGGAAAAATGTTTAGTTATAAATGGCTCGTTTATTAGTTTGTCTAGATCTCTAGAGTATTGTTCGAGTTTGTGGTTGGCTATATCTAGATTTTCTACATTTAGATGATCGAACTGGAGAGGTTCCAACTTGGGTAGCTGGAGTTTTTCGGGAATATCACTACAACAGTCATAGGGTATAACCACTGGGTGTGAATTGTCCGTAATGTTGATGGTATTGCGGCTTTCTGCTTGCACTTTTGTTATACCGACAAACGCGTAACAGTCCGGATGGAGTTTTAATATAGAGTTCTTATTAACACTGGTAATTTTGGTGTCCATTTTATTACAGTTTATGGTGATATGAATGGGTTCAGAGACAATTATTAACCACACATTGCCTTGTAGTTTCTGAACGTTATAACCTTGTCCGTAGACGAGGGAACTTACACAGTTTTCTGGGATTTTTCTGAAGTTTTTCAGTAGCTGGGCTTCGCATGCTGCACTGCTGTCGATCGGGTAGGCGTAGAGGTCTGAGCATAGTTTCTTATGGGAATCTAGTTGTTTGCATGTACTCAGGTCCTTGACGGGGATGTACATTAGTGAATCATCGTTACGCGCAATGAATTTTTGTGAGAATGACAAGACATGGTGAAGGCCAGTTCTGTTGTCTAGTATAGGGATAGGATACAAATGATACAGGGTATAGAGTTGCTGTTCTACTAGTGGTATTCTTAGAACGAAAACAATATCTGATTTTGATTGAAAGGCTTCTAGTTCGATAATTTCTAGGTATTGGGGAATTTCTGAATATTTTACTGGTAGGGGTAGATTATTTTTTACTAAGTTTTGAGAGATTTCCTGAAGTGCAGTAATCAAACTTTCGGGTGAAATAATTGAAGAGTGTATTATTTTCAGGCGAGCGAATGTAATCGCGTTCAAAATGTCATCAAGGTTGCTCTGGAGGTACAAGTAACTTTCAGTCAATTTTTCACATGTTTCGATAAATTTTAGTTCGGCTTGAACCAGTGCAACTCTATCATTTACTTTATGCAGTCCGATTTGAATCTTTTTCATATCCTCGTTAAACGTTACTATATTAATTTGCATATTTTGGATCGTTTCGTTAAAGGTTTTTACGACGGTAGAGGTAACGGATATTTGATTTTTCAGGAGGTTTTCTATTTGATGTTGATCTTTGTTTAATTTGTTAATACTATCTGTGAAGAATTGTCCATCTTCAGCATCTAGATTGCCGGTAATTGCTTTAAATATACTACCTGCTCCATTTAATATTCCGCGCTTGAATCGTTTGGTGTTAACAAAGATTTCTTCAAATTTTACCTTAAGGGAATTTGATACTTGGTTTAGGAGTGTTATGTGTGTTTTGACTTTGACTAGGAATTCTTTCGTTTCGCGTGTATCGGGGGTGAATATATTGACAATTGATTCTAAAATTTTGTTGTTGTTGATAAAGGCTTCTTCGAGGCTTGATAGATTTTTATGGACTAGCAGAGTCCATTTATTATTGGAAATAATTATCCTCGTTTCGTCGTGGTAATAGACTCCGACGGTGTTATTGATGGGTGTTATTTGGTACTGGGACATGGCTGCTCCGATCAGCAAGGTGAACCTGTAAGGCAATTTAGGCTTCAATATATGGTTTTAACCTGTCAAAGTTAGCTTTAGTTTTTTGTTTTGTTTTTTTATTAAGGAGGGTGGCTGAGTTTTTGTGAAGTTCCAAAATCTCAAATGGCCCGTTATATTTATTACGTAACTTATCGGTGATTTGGGATTCTTTTAAATACACCTTTTGACCAATCTGATATTCGGGGGTTTCCTTTGAAACGTGGGCGTCGAACCGAACTTTCGCTTTTTGTTTTTGTGTTTCAGTTCTGGCGCGCGCGACTTTATAATAATAAGAGAGGCGATTATTTAAGTCTCTGACGTATTTCGTGACTAGTTCTTCCTGATTATATAGCGTTTCTGGTGGTCTACTGGACGTGTGTCCGAAAACTAACTCGTAGGGTGTAAATCCGTGAGTTTTATTAGTAGAGGTATTATAGCATATTATCGCGTAGGGTAATATGTTGAAGGGGTGTTCGTCAGGGTGTTCTGCCACGTGTGCTCAGATCATTTCCAACAAGGTAGCGTGGAACCTTTCTAAGGAACCATTAGATTGGGGGTGTCCGACACTAGACTGCGTTACTTTGATGTCATAGAGGAGACATAAATCTTTTAGGATGGCGTTATCGAATTCTCGGCCATAATCGCAATGAATTCGAAGGGGTGTTCCGAAGTGCTGGAAGTAAACGAGTAGAGTGTTTGCAATTGATTTTGCTGATTTATCTTTGATAGGATACGCTTGAGTGAATTTTGTAAGTTCGTCGCGTATAGTAAGCGCGTAATTTTTCGTTGGGACTTCTAGGACGTCTATGTTTATACGTTCAAAAGGGGATTTAGGCGTCTCCGTAATTACGAGAGGGTTATCTAAATTTTTGCGACAGATTTTTGTTTCTTGGCAGATTTTGCAGGCTTTTATAAAATTTTCGACGTCCTTTGTCAATCCTTTCCAATTGTATTTCTCTCGAATACGACGAATAGTCTCATTTATTCCGCGGTGGAGATGAGCTTTGCCAGTATGATGCTGGTCGATAATAATTGGGATTTCGTCGTCACTGGGTGTTCTAGTAACGTTTTGACATATTTTAAGTTTCACGTCTTTTTCCGATAAAAGAAATGACAAAATTTCGAGAATAGGAAGTTCGACATTGTTTTCGATACAATACGTTTTGGAGTCGTCGAACTCTTCACGACCATTGTATAGCGAGATGAATAGATTTTGGATTACGGTTTCGGGGTCGTATGGTAGAGCCACGATAAAATAGTTTCTATGTCGCACCGACTTACTCGATAATTTATTTAATTCTAAATCTCGGAAGTCTGCGTTTTCTTCGAACAAGTCTTCAAGGATTTTATAATGAAAATCTTTGAGATTGTTTTGTTGGAAAAAGGTCACTATATTTTTGTTGGTTTTGTCCAGGAGTTGCCCGTTCGAAAATTCAATTTTAGAATAGTCGATAAGTGACTTTGTTTTATACAATTTTACGAAAGTTTCGAATTCGTTCAGGACACCTTGTTCGTTTGTTTCCGTCGTGTCGCTTGTCGTGTCCTGACTATCAGGATCGGGTTCTATTGGAGTCGAGGGACTTTGAATGGGGTACGTTACTAATTTTGATTCTGCTTGAAAGTTAGAGGAATCTTGAATGTGATTTATCTTTATGCGGGAAAGAGCGTCTGCATTTTTATTAATGCGGCCGGGTTTATATTCGATTTCGTATTCGTACTCTTCAAGCTTCAGTCGCCAGCGTGCTAGGCGGCTACCGGGGTCTTTTATCGAAAAGAGCCACGTTAAAGGCCTATGGTCAGTTATTAGTTTGAACTTTCGACCAAATATGTACGGACGGAAGTGTTTCACGGCCCATACTATAGCTAAAAGTTCACGCTCTATGGTTGAGTATTTGGTTTCGGCTTTACAGAGGGTCCTTGAGGCGAAAGCTATTGGTAAGTCTTTGCCAATTGGGCCTTGTGAGAGCACGGCGCCGATGGCGAACGCGCTTGCATCAGTGGTGAGTAGAAACGTTTCGTCGAAGTTTGGGTAGATAAGTACTGGGGTCGAAGTGAGGGCTTGTTTCAATTCCTCGAAGGATTTGTGACATTCTGAGTCGAAAGCAAAAGGGACATCCTTTTGTAACAATTTGGTGAGGGGCTTGGATAGTTTCGCGAAATTACTTATAAATCTGCGATAATAACCTGCCAACCCGAGGAAGGATTTGATTTCCTTCTGGTTAGTGGGTTGCGGAAAGTTTTGGATGCACTGTACCTTATCGGGGTTTGGTTTTACTCCTTCTTTAGTTATGAGGTGACCCAGGTATGCGACTTCTTTACGAAGGAACTCGCATTTATCAGGTTGGATTTTTAAGTTAGCATTTCGAAGGCGTTTGAACACTTCTGTGAGACGAGAAATGTGTTCGTGAACTGTCGGGGAATATATGATAATATCATCCATATATACCAGACATCTCTCGTTCTGAATGCCCATGAGGATGTTGTCCATAACCCTTTGGAAGGTGGAAGGGGCGTTTTTAAGGCCAAAGGGCATACGAACGAATTCATAGTGCCCGTTGTCTACGCTAAATGCACTTTTCGGGATGTCTTTCGGGTCTATCTCGATCTGGTGGAACCCAGAGGCCAAGTCCAATGTTGTGAAGTACTGGCACTTGCCTAATTGATCCAGGAGATCTGAGATGTTGGGTAGAGGGTATTTATCTCCTACAGTTAACTCATTGAGTTTTCTGTAGTCTACAACTACACGCCATTTTGGCTTACCCGAAGCATCAAGTTTCTTAGGGACAACCCACACTGGAGATGACCAGGGGGAGTTAGAGGGACGAATAATATTTTGTTCTAACATTTTGGATACCTGCGTTTTGACTTCTTCTTTGTGTATCTGGGGGTATCGATACGATTTTGTAAATACCGGTTTCGCGTCATTGGTATCTATCGCGTGTTTAATTTCATTGGTGAAGGTTAGTTGGTCACCTTCAAGATAAAAAATATCCGCATATTCTAGACAAAGTTGAGTTATTAGTTCATTTTCTTCCATGTTTAGGTGGTCTAGACGGAGTTGGTTTTTTATTTCATAATGTCTGTCTACGAAAGTTTGGGAGGTTTCTTCGTCTATATAATTCAGTGAGAAATTTTGGATTGGTTCTAGTTTTAAATTTGAAAAATTAACGGTTTTGGTTACCGCGTTTACGTTTAATATAGAGGTAATAAATTCACCTTTATCGTCTATCTGAACTATCGCGTTAGGAAGTCTTACCTTGTCTACTTCGGTAGCTAGCAGTATAGCTTCCGTATTGGACAAGTGACATTTAAGTTTGGTAATTTGTTCTATACGTGGTTCAACTGAAATTATATTTGATATATTACGGGTGGTCTCACGATTATCTGGATTTGGGTAATTTTGTATGTTTGGCAGACCCTGGTCCGTGACTTTGTGGATCGGGATTGTTTTGAAATTTGTTACAAGTTTTTTGTTTTTTATATCCACTATACAGTTGTAATGTTCTAAGAAATCAGACCCTAGGAGTCCATCGAATTCTATGTCAAGATCGCATACATAAATTTTAAATGGTTCATTGTTGTCAAACGGGATAAAGACGGCTTCGTTAATATTTATTTTTTGGTCAGTTATGCCTTGGATCGTAATGTTTTCCGGACATCTCCTACTATAATTTTCACAAATTTTGGGTTTGAATATGGATAGTCCTGCGCCCGTGTCGATTAATAATCTATGCGTGTTAGTAATGTCATAGATATAATACAAATTTTTGGATTTGACAGACAATAAGGGGCTTATAGGAACTGTTGTTCCGGGAAGTTGAGATTTGGGTTGAAATTGTCCAAGTTCATTTTGCCGAATTGGGTTTGCAGTACTGTCATCTCGGGGTCTCCGGTTTTGTGATAAGGCGGGTCCGACTGGGCATGTGGGCCTGATCGAAAATCCCGATTATATACAGGTGTTGTATCGAAAGTCGATTCGTCCGTGTAATAATTTTCGGAGGGACTATTAGCAGTATAATAGTCTTCGTTGCTGTTGTCGTATTCCGAAGTATTAGCTGTATAATAGTTCGGACTTGCGTAGGGGTTATTATCAGTGTAATATCCCTCGTTAATATTTTCGTAAGGGTTATCGTAAGCGTAATAACTTTGATTTTGTTGCTCTAGATTTTCGGGTTCAGTATTTTGATTGAGATGAAGCGTTTTTCTATTTGAATTTGGTCTATAATAATTAGGGTTAGGTTGAATCGCAGGTGGTCTTGCATTATTGAAATTTGGGTTTGGTGCAATGACGGGTGGTCTTTGTTGCTGGAAGTTTTGTGAGCTTCCAGGATTTTGGTTATAGTAGTTAGGTCTTTGTTGTTGGAAATTTTGCGAATTTCCAGGATTTTGGTTATAGTAATTAGGCCTAGGATAGATTTGGGGAGTACCAAAATTTGGGGGTCGAGAACTTTGTTGTCTCTGACGACATTCATTAGCGACGTGTCCCGTACGTTTGCAAAATGAACAATGTCTTGCAGATAAGGGGAAGTTTTGGTTACGCGTGGGAGTGATTGCACTATTGTTGCGATTGGTTTTTTGCGTTTCAAAGTAATTTAATTGGAGTTCTTTTCGAACTCTCGTTATTGCTTTTAGCATATTCTCAGGGTCGCTTGCCCTAACAACATGTGCAAGTTTGGGTTCTAGTCCCGTGAGTAGGGTGTTCAAAACCATGCCCTCAGTTAATTGCGTTTGGGCTTGTTTTTGTGCCGCTGTTAACCGCTGTTTATGAACAGAAGCATGCATTTTTGCTTCGTGGGTTTGCAAGCGCGCAATAAACGTGAGTGGAGATTCACCGGGAAGTTGTCGCATTCTTTGCAAGTCTTGTATTAAGGAGGTTAGGTCTCTACTATCACCGAAATGATTCTCTAAAAGAGTTTTAATTTCTTCCCAATGAGTGGGATTTCTAGAGTTCACTAGTTCAGCTGCACGGCCTTTTAATTTGTTTTTTATGTGAACAGTTAAAAGTACCACCTGATTACCAATTGCCATGCCAAAAGCAGTTCTACATGAATTTAAAAATGTATTTAAATTTATTTGATTACCGTCATATTCAGGAATAATTGAAAATATTTCGCTTAATTTATATGGTTCAATAGCGTCTGGTTGATGGTGAGGTTGAGGTTGAGGTTGAATTAGTGGTTGTGGCTCTTGTTGTTGTTGGTTTTGTTGCTGTTGATGAGCCATATTTCTGGTAGTTACTGGCATAAACTAATTTTAATTTTGGGATACTTAGACGTATTTTACTTATAACAAAGGACAACAGAACTGTTCTTTCCACGGCAATACGCACAAGAAATGGTGCGATTATTAATTCTAATTTAATTTGCACTTAAAACGAGATGATTCAATAAGTACTTACAAGTAATAAATCTTCATTTATAGAAGTAGGTCCTTTTTTGATTGAGGGATTGGAATCCGCCGCCCGTCGTCAAAGGTCTCCTTGTTCCGGCGATCCTTTCCTGAAGTTAGGCCCTTTTTGGGGTGTTCCTTGTTCTTCTGGGAGGTTTTCGTTGGTTAGGCTCTTCTTCCAGGCGTTATTACCAATCCTACCGACTGCGCCACTTTTATATCACTTAGAACTTGATTTGCTTTTTAAAAACTTTTATTTTGGTTTTACACAATATTTTATATTATTATATTTGGTTTAGATATAAATGTTACAATAGTTAATATGCTTGGTATAAAGATTAAATGTATACTGACTGCAAGTGTATCTCTTGGTCATATTTATAACATCGTTATCAACGTAGGCACATGCATTTCTTAGAAATCATGCTGTGCCAGCGTTTTACATGAGAAAGCTTTGTTTTAAAAGGAAGTTGTTATCGCTTTAGATAAAGTATATCAAATTATATCACGTACCGAGATAAGGATATAAAGTTACTTGTTGGATAAGATACTTATACATTTGAATGAATTAATACAGTTTGTTTAGCATATAACATCCATTTTCTCAAAATTTTTAAATTAAACCAAGGTGGGAAAAATAAAAAATACAAATGGATAGACCACGTCTTTATGAACAAAAAATGTTCTAACAAAGTTTATCGCTAAAGCCACGATATTCCCGGAAAAAATTAGTCATGTAACGTTATTACTCCGAGCGAGATCCATGCGTGCGCGCGCTTGAATACGCATGACTGCGATCCGACGCACTGAATTATATGCTGTTACTGATAGCTCAGATGGCAGAGAACATTTTATAGTGAGATCTCCAAAAACATGCAAAATTAATACTTTTTTTTATTGAGTTCGTGAATGTGTATAGAATAATATCCTGAAAAGTTTACGTTCCGCTCGGACACAGAACATAAAAAAAGTTTTTTTTTCAAAATTTTAAAATGAAGGGCAGCAAAAAATAAAGAATACAAGTGGACCACGTGTTTCTGAAAAAAAATTCTTAATAAAATTTATCGCTTAAGCCACGGTATTTCCGGAAAAAGATAGTGAAATAACTTTGTCACTCTTCAAATGCATATTGTGGAACATCTGTAAAAATTCCTCGAAAAATTCCTAGCAGTTCTAGCGGGTACAATATAGTATATTGTATATTTAAGTGTGAAAGCAATACATTCCCGGACGATGATGCAAAACATCGAAGTCCGAGAATGTGCTTTCACACCGAAGTACACATACTATTTTTTCTGAAATCACAATCAATATTATTATAAATTAAGGAATTTGTATTAATGCATAACATTTCTTCATTACAATCTAACTGCTTACTAATTAATGCAATTTTAATGTGAATTGGTTAATTGGTCTGCGTGTATTTATTTACTGTCTAAAATATACATAAAAAACCGTACGGGAATGTTGATCGTTGCTTGGCAACGGATCTTTCCCGGTCTGTTTTCTGACAGTTTCTTAGCAACGGACTAAAATATTGGAATTGTGCATTTTTCGATATGAAATCGCTCCGAAAATGTAGACATTGCCGATCGATTTCAGAAAAAGCTTTTTCCTCTTTCTGATTACACATGTTTAACATTTTAGCCGCTGAATCGAAACAGATCTGCTGCGCCGTCCGCGTTTTGCGCATAAATCTTTACCTGCCTTTACTATATTGTATTTATTACAGGTATACATATCCACATGTCAATTATATATAATGGATTCTTTAGAGATTCGTTAAAGTATTGGAAAAGTTCCAGAACTTATATTCAAAATTAGAGAGTTATAAAGATAAGATCATGAAAATCATTATTTCTGATCATAACGGGATTGATCACATTTTCGAAAAAATGTATGCAAGTAAATATCCAGAAATACCGTGACTGTAGCGATACATTTTGTTTGAACAGTTTTTGTTCAGAAACACGTGGTCTATTCACCTGTATTTTTTATTTTTTCCTACCCTGACTTAATTTAAAAATTTTGAAAAAATAGATGTTCTGCATCCAAGCGGAATATAAACTTTTCAGGATATTATTTTATACACTTTCATGAACTCAATAAAAACAAATTATTCATTATGCAAATTTTTGGACATTTCACTATAAAATTTTCTCTATCGTCTGGGCTACAATCCGTGTATGTGCAGTCGATTTGAAACTGATATCCAAAAAAGAACTACTTTCAGATAGATATCACTGTGTTGATGGTAATTTAACTTCGTGGGTACTTTTTCGCAAACAATGAAAATTAATTCATACTATTACTTCAGCACAGTAATTATCAAAAGTAAATAACCTCAAAGTGCTTGATGCCTGCTTTTTGCTATTTCTCGACTCGTAATGCAAGAATAATTATTTACGTAACAAGGCCGGAAAGAGATATTTTTCTGGACGAGCTGACGAGATTCGCCTACGGCTCGCGCCGGAAGTCTGCGAGTTCAGAGAAAACACATTCGAGTTTAGTTTCGTACTCTATTTTTTCGACAACTGTCTCGAAATAAAGATAAACATAACCTAAACTGCTAGTCAACTGGAACGGACCAAGCGAATTTTTAAGTTGAATTTAAATCCACATTTTTGAGAAAGAGAATAGATATCAATATGCTGTTTTGAGGATTTAATAGACAATGTATTTGTGAGACAGTGAGTTTTGCTCGATTCTTTAATTTTGAAGCACGCTACTATCTACAGGGTGTAAAAAAAGCGTGTTTTTTTTACCAAATTTTATAGCTAAGTACCTAGATTCCACAAATTTTATTTTTCATTTTTTTCAATGCGCATTTTTAGTGCCTGGTTTATGAGGAAAAATCAATTTCTCAAATTTCTGCTATTTCTCTTATTTTGTAATATATCGAGTTTTTTTAAAAACCTGTAATTTTTCCATTTTTTTTTTGTGTTAGGCCTTATTGTGTTTTGTAAGTTGGTCGTTGTAAGTCATTATAATACCTTATGATGGCTCCTTTAAAATAATAATAATTATTAGTACATTTTTTTTAGTACTTTCAGTTTATGGTGAATAAATATCCTTTCCTCGATAATACACATTTTATTTTCATTGCTCCATTAATAATACAAAGTTTGAATCTTCCTTTCTTCTTTAGCTGACATTTTATTTAATAATAGTGCTCATAAAAATAGATAAATATACATTTTTTCTTACTGTTTATTTAGATTTCATTTTATTCCATTAAAATGACATACGTACAATTTTTGGCATATTTTTGTATTTTTTGTGTGAAAAATAGGTCAACAAAATTGAAAAAAGCATTTTTGTATGTATAGGTAAAATCATTTAGTCCCTTTACATACGTGTCAAATGTCAACTTGATATCTTTAACCGTTTTGGGGATAAGTGGGAGTTTTTTTATTTTTACGGTTTCGTAAAGTTTTATTAAGTGTTCAGTGTTAATGTATTTAGATTCTACGATTTCTAAAGATTCAGTTTAGAAGTATCGAGACACCTGTTTGAAGGTCATAGGCTTCGATACATTATTTTCCTAGACAAATATTTTTTTCGTATCGTAGTCATATTAAATAAATTTTACTTTTCAGGGTATAGTACATTATAATACTAGCTAATATACCACTTAATATTTCAATACGAAACAGTAATTAATTTTCATTCGAAAATCGAACGCTGTTAAGGAATAAAATAATCCACCAAAGAATTGTGTTTCTTTACCTAGCAGCGTACTCTCACTTTTGTTTGACTGCTTGAACGTTCCTGGAAACTTTTTAATTAATTTTTAGAATTTCCTTTTCAGAATTAACCGAAGATTAACGCTTTGTGGAACACACAACAACTTTTTAATAAGAAATGAATTCGTATATTAATAATTTATTATTTAAGAAAATATACAATTTTTCAGAAGGTAGACGAATTTCCCTCTTAATTGTTAGTACCGATTTGTACATTACCGAAGAGACTTTTCTACGTATGTCTTAAGTTTATAAGTTACGAAATAGCTTTTGATAAATATTCATTGTCTTAGAGACAACGCAAACATGAGAAAAGGGGCGGGAATATCTTTTCGAAGTATGTGCTAGTGATTGAATTAAACACCTAGTTATGGCTGAATTGAGTATGCAGAATAAAAACGCTATCAATTTACAGATAAATTTCATTTTGGCTTCTAATTTTATCGAACATGTTTAAATATTGCTCTAAAATAGTACTTTGGAACGTATGGACTACATTGAAGTTAAGTGTGAATAAATTAAGAAGAGGATTGTTTTCAAATTTTGTTCAGTGATTAGTCGTGTTTTTATTTATGGACAATAAGATGTCATCGCTTTGTTAACTGACTCCATGGTCGAGAGTTTATACAATTTTGCATAACTTCAAAGAATACCTTTACTAGAAGTTCTTTATGGTGAGAGTTAATATATGCTATCAGTCAAATTGGTGAGTGTTGCATTTTATACGACTAACAATTGTCTATACTAATATATTGAGAGTTTTTTATTTTTATTGTGTATTCCCGAAAACTACTTGACCGATTTGGTAATGTCTCCTGAAACTTACTTCTTTCCGGTGGATATAGGATGTAGCTTTCTCAAAAAGAAGCGTGGTGGTACCCACACAGCAGAATCGGATGTCAAATTAAAACTTGAATATCCCAGTAAGTACAATAAAGAGCAAAATGGAGTTCCCTTTTAGGATATCTTATTTTAGGAAATCCTCAAGACAGCCCATTTTAGTACGTCCCAGGATTTTCTTTTTAAGGATGCCAATGGTCATCCTAAATCGGTTTCATTTTGGCATTAACTGTGTAGACTAACATTGGGATTAAGAACGGATATCCCATAGAGGGACCTAAATTTTCTCAAAACGTAATCTAATATTATATCTAATATATTCAAATAATGGTCCATTTTGATTTCCGGTCGGCCAAATCAAATACCACAAACACACATCAGCTGCTAGGCATTGATATCAGCTAAATTTATTTTTCAAATATTCCAATAATTATTGTTAGTAGCTGTATGAAATATTTTAAACTCTTTGTGTTTTTTTTTATTTAGTTCAGCTTTATATGAGTATCTTCATTCCAAACTATAAAAAGTAAGTACAAACATATAAAACATAACATAAACTATTAAACTTCATGTTATGAGAAACCTATCTGATTATGATTGAAGATTTAATTAATTATTAACTTATTAACGTGGTATTCGAAACTTCGAAAATTTAATATGATTTTTTAAACTTTCAGAATGCCAAAGGAAGCTAAAAAAGGAGATTTTATACATACCAATTTTAAAAGCATCTAGCAACTAACTGTGGATGAAAAATAGGTAAGTAAACACTGGGCTTTAAGTTAATTGCTAAGGAAAGATATCAGACAGATCACAGACTTTCATTTAATTTGAAAAATTCTGAACCTGATATTTTTTCCTTTTGTTTTCTCTCTGCTAACTGGTAGAAGCGGTGACCCCCAACCAGCAATTTATTTTAGGAAGACATATATTTAGTATATGAAAATACATAGTCCTATTACAAACTTTTGCTTTGTAATTCTATTTGAATCAGAGTATTATTCACTGAGTGCTATAGCTTATATTAACATCTTTCGATCATTTCTATTATTTTTATCCTACCCACTTTTCATATATTTTCTTAATAATTCTGATCCAAGTAATAACATGTTTATTTTAGCTACATTTATGAATGGGTATATTATGGACAACGAAGCAGAGAAGCTGTTAAAATAATATCCGAGAAGTGCAAAAGAGAGGAGCGATGCAAAGAAGAGAGTAAATAAGAAGGAGTGCACTACATGCTAAAAATTTATGTTTCGCTTTTATTCAATTTGCAAAAGTACCTAATAGATTTATTTTATATTTTTCTAAGGTAGCTTTTAACATTACAAGTGTTTTTAAATATTGAATATGTTTCGCTCATTTTTTTATAACGCCTATTATTAGAATATGATTATTAATGCGTATTATAAAGTATTTACCTAACTAGCGTGCCCCCTTAGTTAATATAGGGCAACAATATACAGAAATTAGGTAATTTCATAAATAAAAAAAGTTTGTTGAGATTTGCTTAATACCTAAATAATATTCTCTAATAATAATTAAGTAGCACTTAATTAAATACATATAAAATACTTTTGTTTTTTATAAAATTTTAGTTGGTTTGACGATGGTTAATAAACCAAAACGTAAGTAAATAATATTTTATTTTTAACTGTATTAAGAAATTACATATCAAGCTATAAAGAAAAAATAGGCGTGCAAATATTAAAAAAATGTGCGACCTATTTAACTCGGTGAAGTTCCCACCTTACGATGCTTTCTTCAGGTTACATTGTCGTGAAATTCTTGCTCGGTGGCTATGTTGGTAATCGTACGTTTAACTTTGAGGCGTTTGAAATGGTTATTAAAGACTAGAGAAAGGTTGAAGTATTTAGAGTTGAAAAATAGAAAAGGCTTTTGTGCAAAGTATACTCTGTTTGTTAGTAAGAACATGCTGATAGGTGTTTGATTGCTTGGGCTGGGTGTTTTAATGGAAGTGGGTAGGAGGATTTTGTCTCACCGTGTGAGTATGCATTATCTGACTAGTTAGCTGAAGGCGATGTTATGATATTCCGTGTATTTTTTTATGATTATTGGGTTATTGTAGCTATTTTGATTTTAGGTGTTTTTGTTAGGAGATTGTGAGGTCACGGGGTCTAGATATAGTAGAGCTAGGAGTAGGTGGGTGCTTAGTGAAATTTGGGGGTGAGGGGATTAATTAAAGTTATTTAACTGTACTAAGGAGTTGGGAAAATTAGGCAAAAGCATTTTTAAAATGAAGTTATCTAGGCTGATGTACCTGACAGGTCGGTTAGGGGAGGTGTTGAGGTGTTGAGGGGAAGTCGGTTGATACATCTGAGGAGTTTATGTTTTTTTCTTGATAGGTTTTACGGATGACAGAATACCAGACTGGTGCTGCGTATATAAGGACGGGGCGTAGGTAGGTTTTATAAATTATGGTGGAGGTGCGGGGAGTAGAATTAGTTTAATATAGGGAAAAGCATCCTATCTAAGTTAACTCCGAGATATTCAACAGCCTCAGACCACTCAATGGCTTGGCCTAGAATATTTATTTTTCTGCCCGGTTGCAAGTACCTTTTGGTAAAGTAGCCAGCTTGAGACTTTTTAAGGTCGACGACATCCTAACTCTAGTAGAATCCCACTATTCTATCAGCCTGGTCTTGTAATAGTGATGTCTTTCGAAGTTGCTAGTACTGCCGTATCGTCTGCGAACAGGTATAGGGTGGTTCTATGGTTGTAACGGGATTTTTGTCGAAATTCCGTTACAGTTCCTTTTTATCATAATTAACTCATTAATAAATTGAACTATGTTATATACAAAGAATGCATAGTATTAATGAGTTAATTATGATAAAAAGGAACTGTAACGGAATTTCGACCAAAATCCCGTTACACAACTGATAGACCCTCCTTAACGGTCAGTCATTTGCATAGTATTAATGAGTTAATTATGATAAAAATTAACTGTAACGGAATTTTGACAAAAATCCCGTTACATGGTCCGTGGGGCGGGGGATATCGTTCACGTAAAGGTTGAATAAGACCGGCCCCAGTACGTAGCCTTGGGGAATGCCAGAAAAGATGGAGCGGAGGGTTGAGCACTCCTTGTTGACTACAACTCGGAATTGGCGGTTGGATATGAACGACTGTATCACTTTCGTGATACGCGCAGGAATTCCCGTGATGTGAAGTTTTTGCAGTAGTCCAGGGTGCCAGACCTTGTCGAATGCCTTTTCGAAGTCAAGGGCGACTAGTCCCGTGAACAGACCTCAATTAATGTTGCTAGTGACAGCTTCACCGACCTGGAAGAGTTGGTGATTTGTGAAGTGTCTAACTCTAAAGCCGTATTGATATTCGCTTAGGATATTTCGCTTAGGATATATCGTCGTCCTTGTCCGAATTGTTACGCATAGCAAACTGGTCAATGCTTAGTTTTATTTTTTCTAGTAACAGATATTCTGGTGACCTTTTGGGGTTAGAATGGGCTATCTTTGAGGTAATTAATGATGTGGTTGTGATATATGTAACAGTGGCTGTGTTTAATGTGGAGTTAGGAGTGGTGGCAGGGGTGTACGGAGTATATTGTGAAAATATGAACTGTTAGCAATTTGATCAAATAAGCTATTTTCAATAGATTGTGATGAATAATTTGAGTTTGTAATATTTAATTTGCTGAGGGCTGACAAGTATAAACTATCTTTGGTTGAATTAGTATTTGGGTTAATAGAATAAATAGATGAGAAGGAAGTATCAATTAAGTTATGAGAATATGTGTTAATTGTTTCAAAAGATTGTTTAAATACCTCGTTAGTGTTACCAGAGTGTACCTTATCGAGTGTGTTTGTGTTTGTTGTGAGTTTTTTGCTCGCATTCCTGCTGTTCCCTGGTTTACTGCTGGAGGGTTTAGATGGCTTTTTTATGTTTTTCATAGTGGGTTGTTTATGTTAAGAGTATACTCTTTGCACAACCGCATCTGTTTAAGTTTGCGGAAGATAAGCACTATCACAAATTCGTATCTGTCTATCGCACGGTTCACAATAGATACCGTGTGTGTAGTCGCGGGCTAGGCATGGGGAGAAGAATTACAACATCGCGCGTGCCAGCTGGCTGCAATGAAATAACAGAGCTGGAATGCTCCATCAACGGACGAATTTACGGCTGTCAGTGTTGTCAAATCTCTCGCGCTACGTGAATGTACATGCCTAATGGGAAATTACACGCACGGTATGTATGATTACACATTAGGCAAATAGCCACAGAAGTAACTCTTAAGATAAACGAATATATGTTAACAACTTGCCTAGAGAGCCGTGTATAATAAATTATTGCAACCAAGCGACGCTAAGAGACGACAAGGCAAAATATAAGAAATACATTAAAATACCTATGAACAACTGCGGACCGGTTTTTTGCGGGCTGCATGTATTAAATATAGTCATTCCTTTCCAGACCCTCTTGTATAACTAACTACTACTAGTTTTTTAAGAGTACATTTAAATAATGATACATTATTGCAAAATGCATTAAATAATATAAATTATTTCAAAATGTGCAATACAAAACATTTTGATTGCAGTAAGCCCCAGGAATAGTCATGGTAGATGACTCTCTGGGCAAGTTGTTTGAATGCATTTGTTCAACTTGCTTGAGAAGAGCAAATATTTACTTCTGTGGTGTTATTTGTAATTTAGATGTGTAGTTTATTATTTATTTATTTTGCGCGAAAAACATTTGCGAAACGTAAGTACAAACTACATATTTACTTATTATATTTATATCATCAACAGAAAGCAAAAATTTCATAAGATTACCCTACATTATTTTTTAAGAATAAAGAAAATAAACAATTACGTCTGTGACAGCAAAATCATGCTCAGTGTGAAGTATATTAATTATGGTAATGCACATTTAAAATCCCTCTAACATTTGGAGCTTTTTACTCTTGTAAAAAATATATGGTAAGCGATAAAAAAGATCACAACTTTTACCAACAAGTGTTGGCTAGCGTAGTTTAAATTTAATAATTTAGTCATTAACATATCTAGCAGACGGTTAATTATTCATCAGCCAAGTGTTCAGTTTGTGACATAACACGTTTATTATGATAAGGCGATATTAATTTCATTATTCTAGAATAGTAGAATCGTAATACTATCAGAATTAATCGCGGAGCAATTTATCATTATTTGAACCTAGGCACATAATAATGTTATTTGTTTGACTAAATTATACCTTATATCTAAAAAATATGATAGCAGAATTAGAGCAAACATCAAGGAAAATAGGACTGAAAATCAACTTAAGTAAAACAAAAACAATGTGTCGACAAGACCCACAAATATCAGTCAATGGAACCCGGATAGACAACGTCAGAGAATACTTGGGACAAAAGGTAACCCTGAAAAAGCAAAATAAAGATATGGAAATAGAGAGAAGGCGTCGATTGGGATGAGTAGCCTTCGGAGAATTAGCTTTCATTTTGAGAAATAAAAAGATACCTCAGCACTTGCGATCCAAAGTATTTGACCAGTGTATTCTCCCTGTCATAACGTATGGAGCTCAAACCTGGACCATCACAAAACAAATAATAGTGAAACTGGAAGTGACACAAAGGGCTATGCAAAACACAATTATCGGTATCTCATTAAGACAAAGGAGAAGAAACGAATGGATCAGGCAGAGAACTAAAGTAACTGACATAACAAAAAGAATAACACAGTTGAAATGAAGATGGGGGGAAGAAGAAATAGAGGTCGACCAACAACTCGATGTTACGATGACATCAAGAGAGTGGCAGGACTACCATGGATAAGAGTCGCACAGGATAAGAACAGATGGAAAATGTTAAGGGAAGCCTATGCTCAATACTGGACGCAATTTTAAATTAATCGACTTACATTAAGGAAGTTTAATCCTCAATTGTACGAGATTACCCCTTCCGAGGCGATCACTGACCACATTGTGGTTTATTTTTAAAGCACCTTCCACCGATCTGACCTTGCAATAATTTTAACACACGATAATTATGTGAGTGTTAAATAATATAGATTTTTTGGTAGGTGTCACTTAGGGGGTTGATATAAAAACAGCACCCCAAAAATTAAATTAATTTTTTTATACACTAAATGATGTAATAGGAATGTAAAAAAATGTAAAATTTTATATCAACATCTTCTATTAATTTCAATCATATATCATACATATTTCATTGAATTATCTTCAATAGCTTTGGAAAAAACGTAATTTTGAAGTTAACTCTGATAAAATGGGGGATAGAGCTTTATTATTTATTTTATTGAGCATTCCTAGTCATAAGCAATATTCACGTGAATGAATAGCCTAATAAACCGCTGGGTCCAATACCATACACTTAACCGGCGAGTACCAGTAGTTTATATGTAATAAATGTTCTTTTATGATATATCTAAGGTAGGTATTTTAATTATACTTTTGTCTACAGTCAAAGCAACATTGTGTTATTTTAATCGACTAAAATAAAATAATTATATTTATAACATATAAACTTTGCGCACTGTTGCAACTCAAGTAATCCAGTGCCTGTGTCTATAATTTACTTTTTGCGCTAAATATTAGACAATTTATGACTATTAATTTATAAATAACGTAAACTGGGTCGAGCAGATTACGCAAAATTACTACCTCTCCAAAATATCGCATTTTTGAAGCTCTGTTCTACATTGCTTTTCCCTTTACATTCGGCATTGTTGGTTTGTAAATGAAAGTAAACACTGATATCAAAAATATAATTAAGCTAAATTCAGTATTTGGAGTGGCAGGTAGTGGAACAAAAAGGCAAATTAATTAAACCTCATGCAAAATAATTATACATTCACGTTGACAAATTACAGTATATTTTTTTAATTCTTTTTGTCATAATTGTTGGCAAACACCAATATTCTAGTTGGCCTCCCTTTGCTGTGTAGCACGTCTAATATCAACACGTTATTTGTCGGGATGATATGCTAAGCTGACCCCATCAGCATTCTTTTTTATCAGGTCTCTGATAAAATCACTCAACGTTTCGAAGGTTATTCTCCTCGTCGCTTACCTTTTGGTTTTTGCCGATCCCCGACATATATTTTCATCTTTCCTGTTGTTGTGGTCAAAAAACGATAAGATGAAGGGGAATACGATACTGGTTTTGGAGGCCGGTCTTTCTAAATAGTCGACTTGTACTTGTACGTACAGTACGCCGTCTTTCAATAAAAATACGTACCTCTGAAAGGTAAAAAAGAATGATATCTGTCAGATCCAATTTTATTAGACTAGCAAGATGTCGATCTTTCTGTCTCTATTCTCTATGCAATCACATATATTTCCGATATTGTCAACGAAAACACTCACATAACACTGCAGCATAGGATACAAATACTACGCACAATTTCTGCTCGAGTAACTATACATTGGAAGATCGCCAGACTACCAGACAGGATTCATCAAAGACAGATCAACGGACGACCATATGTACACTACCAAAAGGGTATTGGAAGAAAAATGGAGAGAAGGAACAAAACTGCACATAATCGTTATAGATCTCCAAAAGGCATTCGATACCATCAGTCACGAGGCCATAGTCAACACCCTATATAACAAAGGAGTACCGCACTATCTAATAAACAAGATAATAAAGGCCCGCCTTCATGAAACCACAGCCATACAATGGTTCGGACAAATAACGAAAACCAGACAAAAGAACAGAGGAGTCAAACAAGGATGTCCCCTATCCCCCGACTATTCATCACGATCATAGACCAAGTAATACAAAACACAATAAGGGAAACACCAAATTCCAATGCAGACACGGAAACATTGAGAACCCCAATCGTACTATCATACGCCGATGACCTTCTGATTGTCGCAGAAGAAGAGCAACAAATTCTCAACTTTCTAGAAAATATGAAACTGCATCTGCACACATCTGGGCTGAAAATAAACTTCAAGAAAAGTCTCATAATGGGGCGAGACCCGTCAACAAAAGACAGTCGGACCAGTGGAGAAGAATACAAAATAGGTGACTACTCCCTAAGAACAACGAACAAACTGAAATACCTAGGAACATATCTGGCGAACCAACTGAAAAGGAGAGAAACAGTAAAGGGGAGAATAAAAACAAAATACAGAGTTACAAGTGCAATTATACCATTCATCGAGAAATGCGTACTTTCAACGATGACATATGGAGTTAAAAACGCGGCAACAACAAAAGCCAACAGAAGTTTGAGAAGAGCTGAAAGAGACATCATCTAACTATTCACAAAAACAACCGGATGAGAAGGGCGACATAAAACATCAACACTACTAGAAGGGAAGACAATGACAAAAAGGATAGAAATGTACGCAATGAAGTTCTGGGGACATGTCCAAAGAAGGGACCCAACACGTCTACTGAAGAAAGCGCTAACTCTGAACAGCAGCCAACTAAAAATAGGAAGACCATATTATATATAGGAAAACAATAATCGAGAGGATCATGAACAAACTGGGGAAGGATGAAACATACTGGGAAAGAAAAGCGAGGGGAAAGAATTAATTCCACAAAGAAATCGCACCGATATATACTCTACTAATCAAAAACGGAGGTATCCGAAGACTCAAAAGAAGAAGAAGAAGAATTGTAGAAGCAGAAACACAAAAAAGAGGAGCATAAATATTAAATATTGCGAACACAATGCGGTAACGCATTTCACGACACAACGCGGCAACATATTTCACAAGAAGACCCAGAAGAGGCAGAAGTCCAGAACCAAAAACAAAAAAAGGGAGTTTAAACGCTCCCTCACGACACAATGCGGTAACGCATCTCACAAATACCTACACCCATCCCACATTCCTGTACTACGTGTCATGTGGTTCTCAATGCTGGCAACAAGCATGACCCTAATCCAACTCAGCGTGGACGTGGCAGACCCAGCGGTATAAGCCTGGGAGTGGCAGCAATGCCTATCGCATGCTGGTAAATCAATCAAATCAATCAGTCAATCAAGGATCCCGGGGTATATCATCCTCATTACTGCCTCGAACTCAGCTATCCTTAATGTAATTTTCTCTACTTGCAATGATCATTTTTGTTTTGTTGTAATTTGCATTTAAATCGTACTTATTGCGTATTATTTGAAGGTTACAGAACAGATATATGAGCTCATCTTTGTTGTTATAAGAGAGTTCAAGGAATCCTGCAAGACAGGTAGAGAAAAACCAATTTCAGCTAACTACGAAGTTGGAAAGGTTTTTCAATTTATATAAAAGATAAGTATACGAGAGAGTGTAAAAAATCTTAAGCTAAAAGTTGTACGAGTTTGGCCGCTTTCTAGTTTATTATAGGTAACACATAAATGAAGACTTCTTTCCTGTATTTTGTTTCCGCCGCAACTTCTACTTATTTGATTTAAAAACACCAATATGTAAAACCCTACGTAAATACATGTAATACTGTTTTATGTCATATCGTCCGTTTTGGTGGAGCTTGTCATGAAGTAGTTTGCACATTTACATATCGTAACTTTATATTTATTTTTATGCCTCTATAACCGTAAGACTGCTTTTAACCTCCGGCAACATTAATCAAAAGTAAACAACGTGAAATTAATGTGGTAGTGCAAACTAGCATTTAGACTTTATTGATTAAATAAGTCTGAATAGCCTGAATATTTCAAATTTATAACCTATGAACAAAGAACCAGAGAACTTGTTTAGCTGAGGATATTTCTTAAATTCCATTTTGTATTTAGATAGATATTAATATATTGCAAAAAAAGTTTCAAGGAGGATACTATACTACGTAGGCCAATTTGTAAGTAACGGCCATTAAACGTAGTAGGTATATTACTATACAAGGTGATTTACCATGATACGCGGAAGATAAAATGGTGTACTAGTCTTCAGTGTGGGAAAGCCCCTGCAAAATTTTAGAGTGCTCCGAAGTAATTTAGTTTATTAAAAACTTACTAATATACACTACTGTTATTGTCTAGGTCAGTAATAGGGCGACGAACTTACTTGTGAAAGAACATACTGGAGATGTTTACATTTCCTTAATTGGCATAAAAAGTGTAGCCGGCGGGTGCGGTCAAAGTGCCGCGTTTTTTGTTTTCGGTCGAACAATCAGGACACCGGTACGTACAAAGCACCGCCAAAGTTGATGTTTTTGTGTTGTGTAAATATCGCTTATATCTACTTGTTATTTTAGAGTTTACTAGCATAGGGTCAATGTCTTTTCGATTTATTTCGCTATTTTTGTAGTGTGATTTGATTAAAACCAAAAAGTTACTTCTACCATCTCCAGCTTTACTGTCAATAGTGTCAATCCCAAGTCTGATAAAGTGATATGATTTTATCGCGTCAAATTGGTTAAAGTCATTGGCGGCGCATTTTTACAAAAATAAGGTAATTTTTTTGGTCATTTTTTTTTAATATTTCATTTTTTTAACTCCTTTCTGTGATGTCCGTCGTTTGCACGGACTTCAATAACTTGAATAATAACTACTTGAAGATATTTATTTAATTAATTTTACAACATCAAAAACTATATGACATTACTGTGATATCAACTGTCAGAACTGATATCAAAATACATGACACTTTCGGTGGGGACAACTTACTTATAAATTTTCCGCATGTCATGGTAGATCACCCTGTATATTAGTAATGGGCATATTACGACTTTAGATTAAAAGAACTTTTTTAATATTTATCGTTGTTTCTTTGAACACCCATGTAAATTCTGGAAGGAATAAATTCTTTGTGTAAATATTTACCTCTCGTTTTAAATTTTCATATCTCAATATATTTTCCATTCGGACTCTTTATTCATCACTGATTCAAATTGCCCTTTAGTCGAGTGAGTTTATAGTACCAATTTTCTCAGTGTTACGGAATGAGCTATATTCGACCTCAACTTATATCTATTTCAAGGTAACTTAAGCAACTTGTAATGTCATGGTCAGTGTGTATTTGTCTATTCTACGCTAATAAAGGATAATAGTCAATGGTGTTCGTACCTTATCGAATGTGTTGTTTTTTAAATAAGGATTATATCCTTCATGAGACCCTGCACTAGATGATCTGAATAGGCTGCTGACAAAGTCATTAGATGACAAAAATAATGGCAATATTTCAAGACAGAAGGAGTGTTTAATAATGTGACAATGCCTTGTCAAATAGAAGAGTCTCTACAATACTCTCTCAGTGCTTTCAAGCTAGCCTAAAAAGAAGGATACTAGTATTTATTCTAGGTGGGGCTATCACTGAAGTAAAGTAGAGTACAGGCTGCCCCTAAGCAGTAGGATTATCTCCACAGCTGTAGGCAACCCTTGTTGATGAACTCCTCCGGAAATTTTCTGTGGAAGGCTTCTACTGCCTAAGATATGTTGACGATCTAGTGACCGTAGTAGTATTAGTGAGCTGTTTTCGAACACGATTATCAGAGCATTTTTTTAAAATATTGTCGACAGATGGTGACTCTCCATAAATCCTCACAAAATCACAGTTCTTACCTTTAGACGAAAAAGAGCCTTGGGAGGCCTAAAACCTCCAATACTCAATGGAGTAGAAATTCCATTTGTCAGCGAAGTAAACTACCCAGAAGTAATTTTAGACCAAAAACTGAATACATCCAAAAAGTCACACAGAAAGGAACAATTGCTCTGGGAAGTTGCAGATAGATCTGCGTGAAAAATTGGAAGTTGACCCAAGATGACCCTACATCAGGGTCGTTAGACTCATGATATTCTATCGAATCTCATTCAATAGTACACAGGCTAATGCAATGTTCAATGTTTATAAGGCAAGAATATGGAACAGAACACTAACAGTTATATTTAGAGCTGAAGGCAAATCCTATTTTAACAATGCCCACGAATGCTACAGTCCCAAAGTACAACTTTAACAAACAATTTACAAATCAAAGTACAATATAGAGGACTAGCAAGACGGCCCTCCAATAACGGCACAAATAGTCTGGCATACGAACGGCTGCAAGACAGAACACAAATTTACATGATAAGGTCAAAGACAAAAATCTCGATTAAGCCTAAGAAGATAAGCCACGGTAGGTTGAAGTGACCGTATTATAGTACAAAAAAAATAATAAGACGAGGAACTGTCGATTCTCATTTTTTTCGATAGCCAAGCAGCGCTAAAGGCAATCGACTCCAAGCAGATCGATTCGAGATTAGTATGGGACTGTCAGTCAGAATAAGAAGCCCACGACCTGATTACCATAATATAAGAAACGCAGGGGATATGAAAAAGCTGATGAACTGGTCAGAGAAGGTACATTTAAGGCCCCAACGACCCAAACCCTTTTGTGGTATAGCTAAGCTATACATATGAGCATCCATTAATAAATGGGTGCAAATAAATCTCTGGAATAAGAGTACTAAGCCAAAATTGAAAGGCCATTAGGATAGGATAATGGTATTATTCTAACTCGACACTGTCGAATTAATAGATATATGAGTCTAATGGGCATGGCAGAGGTCACGGCATGCAGATTCTATCAAGAGGAAGAGGAAACCTTAGTCCATATGCTATGGCACTGTGAAGGGCTATCTAGACTGAGATTCCCACTACGTGCAGTATTTCATATATTTACTGGTCTTCTTCCATAGAGATAGAAGAAAATTAGTCTTCCATAGAGATAGAAGAAAATTGGAGTGGGCATTATTGCGTTAGCTCCGGAAGGAAAAAGTAATCCACGTGTTGGAAGAGAAAAACCCCAAAAAGGTGAACTAAGAAATTAGTAAAAAGTGCAGCCGCTGTCCAGAGATAAAAGTGCTAGAAAACATATTATTGTAAGTACTCCTATTTTCTGTTTTAGACAAATAGATTTATCGTTCAGTAACTAATATTTTTATTTGTGTGTGTGTGTGTGTGTGTGCGTGTGTGGCTCTAGCTACGAAAAATAGCGGGCACTCATGTGCACGCTTACTAAATAAAAAGAGATCCGATCCCTCTTGGAGATTGGGTCGAGCACCCAAGAGTGTATCACAGTTTAGAAAGGAGCCGGTCCCCGAGACCCGGAAATATTAAGGAGCCCTTATCAAAGCTGTGGAATCTGATATATAGAATAAAACTGGCTAAGAAGCTCTAAGGAAAATTTGAACAGGAGCTCCACAATAGATCCACAAGGAGTCGCGGTAGTCAAAACCATTCAACCAACTAGTCCTTTCTAATCTACAATGTAATCTACAAATTGATATTAAGTATATTTTAATATGGCAGAAAATGAATTAAAACATAGAATTGAAAGCAAGATTATAATATTTTCACTTAAATTTATAAAAATTGAAATTTAATTGTAGCTAACAAATAAACTGAAGGGTAATATGTTTAATAATTAGGATTCTTTTGTTTATACAATTCATCTTTAGTGATGTGAAAGAAACATTTATCCATTTATCTGTATAAATCTGTATCTTTAAATATATTATTTTATTTTAGGTGTAATTCTTGGATTATGCAACACTATCGTTGCACTGACGGGATTTCTTACACCTGTTGTGGTTGGACATCTTACATTCCAAAATGTAAGTAAAATACAATAGAATCATAAATTAATTATAAGTATATAGATTTTCTTCATTAATATTCATAATTAAATTCTGAATGGGTATAAGGAAATTTTGTTCTTACTTTCAAATGGCATAGTTTCTACAGGGTGTCGATTCTATTTGGAAAATTTGTATTTACTTGAAGATTAGTGTATTGTTAAATGTGTATAGAATGTGGAAGAAGGTAGACTTACTTCAATAAATTAAGATAATTATTGTTGATTTTAAGGCGACATTTCGGACATGTATCCAAGATAAACTATTTAAAGTACGGTAAAATGCCAACGTTACAGTTTTTATACAGGGTAGCATAAAAGTATAGGAACAGCAGGGTAACTTGAAAAATACGAATCCTACAAAAAAACTTTAAATACAAAAGTTGCAAGAAATTTCCCTAGCTATCTGATGGTGACCTTGGTTTGACCTTGACCTTGATGACCAAGACGATTTTTTTAAATGGAACCTCTCTACATTTAACCCCGGAAATGAAACGAGCGGAAAATTATACGTTCAATATGACCTTCGATACTTACAAAATTGACCTCTAAATGTCATTTTTACTTTACTTCTGAACTTCAATTTTGTAAGTGCAAAAGGTCATATTCGAACGTAAAATTTCATTTCCAAAAGTAAAGGGTTCCATTTGAAAAAAATCGATTTGACCGTCAAATGACCTTGAAACTCGTGGTCAAGGTCGATATCAAGGTCACCGTCAGATAGCCAGTGAAATTTCCTACAACTTTTGGATTTAAAGTTTTTTTCTAGAATTCGTATTTTTCAGGTTATCCTGCTGTTCCCGTACTTGTCTTGTTATTACAGCATATGTTCAAAACGTTCGCCATTTATAGTTTGACAGTGAGCTAGATGGATATAAAAATTATCAATTGTACTTCTTATCATTTCTGGTGTAATCTCAGCGCATTCATCTATTATTCGCTGTTGCAGTTCATTTAGTTACAAAAGTGAAGTGCAAGAGTAAAGTAGAGATGACCTTTAGAGGTCAATTTTGTAAGTGCTGAAGGTCATATCCAAACGAAAAATTTTCCGCTCGTTTCATTTCCGGGGTTGAAAGTAGGGAGTTTGATATAGCTCTAATTCGGCAATGAAAACTACTCCTGTAACAACTTATTAATTTTTATTTTGATATAAAATGGACGAGACAAGTTAGGCAAGGCATACAAGGATATGCGTAGATACTTGTGATATTGTAATAGAAACATGTTCTTTGTGAATGCAAGATGGTAGTCCGTACTAGGCTAATGTACCTAAAAAAAAAGGTGGAACTAATGCCTGAAGACATAAGGAAATTAGCCCCTAGGAAAATCACAAGCTTTATAAAAAGCTGGAGAGTCCTGGGCAGCTAATTGTAGGGTAATTCACAATAGGTCTTTAGGTCGATGTGAAGAAGGGCTGAAAAGCCGAGCAACCCCTTGAACAATCTAGAACCGATAGGATAGAAATAGCATCAAATACCAATTATATACAGCGAAGGCAGTTACTTAAACTATTATAAGTAACGTTTATCTAGAATTAATCGCATATTTGATTCATTTCGAGGTCTTTCCAAGTTTGCAATTGATGTTGGTACAGGTATTTGCTTAATTCGCCAAATTAGTCTTACTAGTGGTCTATGAGTATTCACTCGGTAATTCGTATTGGCAGTTTGAAATATAAATTCTCTGGTGTGACATTTTCAGACATCTTACATGCAATATGCGCTGCGCTGATGATTCTGGAGTTATAAAATGCTGAAAATGCCACCACACAGAGACGAAATAGTTTGAAAGTTTATACTCAGTTATGCTTAGATTTAAAATGTTATTAAAAAAAGTTTCTTGAATTTGAAACTTAATTTCTGACGCTTGACATAAAATTTCGTAAGTAGTAGTTTATTAATATGTGGTGAAATTTCCAATTATATGATGTAATGAACCAAAATGGCCGACTTCCGGTTTCGATGCAATTTACATGAAAATCAAATTATTAAACGGGACAACCTGTATATTTTTGCATATTTGGATCTTACTGGCCAAAATACATATGATCTGACTCAAATATTATTTTGATTTTCAAAAAAATATCTAAAAAAAAATATATATTTTTATTAGGTATTATTTATTTAATCATACATTTAGTACAAAGTGAAGATAGACATTAGGCATATCATTTTCTTCATAATTTAAAGATCTAATGGAATAACAGTTTGTTCCATAGGGGTTCCATTTAAAAAAAAGAGTTTTTGGAAATCAAATTAATATTTGAGGATCAGTTCATATGTATTTTGGCCAGCAGCATCCAAATATGCAAGAATATACAGGTTGTCCCATTTAAATTTGATTTTTATGTCAATTGCATCGAAACCGGAAGTCGGCCATTTTGGTTCTTTACATCGTATAATTGGAAACATCATCCCATATCACCACACCAAATTTGACAAGAATCTATTCGTCCGTTCAAGAGTTAAAAGAGTGTTCCTATAGGCTGAGCCATCCGGTATTCTCACATGCGTACTTTATTTATGCAACACATACTAGTTTGAAAAATAAAATAATTACGTTGAATTTAGTATTAGAAAATGTACGGAAGAAACTCTCCTATTTTCATTGTATACTTATATTGTGATTTGGATAAAACAGTCATTGTAAACCCGGCACATAAAAACAATCGAGACACTGAAACACCCCTTACCCCAGTGGTATATTTATCTCTCTTTTTCGTGGAGACAGAAAAATGTACAAATTTGGCAGTTTACGTGATCGTCTAGATTTTTAAAAGTAGGATCCAAATTTACGTTGTGATAGTAGTTTTGTTAAACACAGATTCTTTATAAAGTTTGATATTACTTGTTTCTATTTACTGATTAACTTATTTACCTTAATTTTGGAAACGCTCATTTAATAGTTGATTTTACGTTGGTACCTTTTATTTGACTGTACTTTATTTAATGCTGATTTTACAAATTGCATTTGTAATTGATTTATTTTGTCTAAAGAATTATATTTTTTTTTAATCTCACTTATTCTTGAAAAAGTAAAATATTGAAAGAAAACACAGGAAACGTTTTAATACGTTTATTTTAGACAATTGTCATATTACTTTGTATCATTGTATTATATAATTGTTGGGGCAATTGCCACAGTTTACATGAAAAGACGGAAAATATTCGTGGGGACAATCGTCTCACTAATTCGTAGAATAATCAGGTCAGCTACGTAAACAATAAAATGAATTGTTTACAATGACAATTGTCATTATCCTGAAAGCTTTATAATTGACGTCGACATACGTAAAATTTGACACAGCTCGGGAAATTTCCCAGGCATGATATATATATATGATGATAAAAGGCAATCAACAAAATCTTATTAAATTGCCACGACAACTTGTCGTAGATTTCGATGTTTAGAAGCGTAGAATTGTTTGTTGTGGCTAGTTACAATTGCACTTGGCCGAGACCAATTGGTCCCATTTCGTTGTATGTATTTGTATGTATTTCGTTATTTGTATATTCGTAGTATCGATGATATAGTGAAGTAACAACCAACAAAATCTTGTGTTTGCCTTTCGAAAATCTTCGAAAATGAATTGATAACAAAGAGCTGTGTTCAAATCTTATCATATGTAAATGATAACATTGATGAGGTATAACTTACAGAGATGGCAATCAAGAATCCTTAACTGCAAATGCTGAAGAATAATTAACTGCAAAATCTGCAGTAACCCATTCGCGACTGTACTAAATATTATTTACATAGCTGATCGGAGTAATCATATTAAACAACAATCGTTGTAATAACATTTTAAAAACCCAAAGAAAACTTTCCATTAATTAAATGACTAAAGATAGTTACAAATCACAATCGTGAGTTAATTAATTTGAATATTAAAAATGAATAGGTACTAATTTTTAAATAAGTAAACTATAATCAAGGTACCACAGTGGAACATAAAGTCGAGTGAAATATGGTGTTGACTTCGCAGGTATATAGAGCCGTAATTTCATGAGATAAAAGTTCATTTAACGTTGTCATTTTATTAGGTGAATTTGGAAAAATAATCTCATTTTGCTATTTTATTATGATTTTGAGTTAAGACAAAAAATGACAACGGAGAATAAATAGTTAAGTAAAGTTTATACTTAGGTTCTGATACAAAGCTAGGTTGGTGGAGTCTTCTCCCACAGGTCCTACCATAATCTCGTGTGCGTTCATGTTTTTGAAACGTGAACTTCGCCGGTGAAGACGTCGATCTTGCAGTCAAAACGCTAGAAAACTTGTCAACTATAACAGCAAATACTCTGTCGTTCAGCGCACAATTTATGTGCTACGAAGCCACAAATGGTGGTCGCTGGCTGAACTTAAACAAAATATCCACCGGAACAGTTGAATGTCTGCAAAGCGTTCACGGCCCACAAGTCATAGTTGTGTATCTCAGTGTTCTAAAAGAACTACGATGAAATCGCTGACTGAGACACGGACCGTGTATACTCTTTGAGGTCGGTCAAGTAAAGACAATTTTATTCAATGAAATCGGAACTTTTATAGGCGATATGATAAAGAAACAAAACTACGTGATACGCGAGAGTGAGTGGAATAGCTAGCAGTTGGTTCTGCGTGGTTTCTCATGAAGGCATCTAGTACTTGAAAACCCTTTGCTTATCTAAATTACGCTCTAATAAGAAAATTTCGACCTTAACTATATTATGGATATGGTTCTTTATTGATTATGTTGTTGACTTTGCTTATTTATGTAACGAATTCCTCAGGAGATGCACACTGCATGTGAAACTCGGATTTCAACGTCGTTTTAAACTCTAGTAAAATACTGTACGAAATATAATAAAATAATATTTCTGTATTCGGAGGAATTATGCATGAAATCTGTTTAATTATTATCGTGAAATATTTAATTTTGATTTGAGTTGTTTTAAAATTCTGAAATACGTAAATTCTATTAAATTCATTTAGAAAATTAATTTGTAAACACACGTCCTAGATACGGGGCGTTTCAACACGTTAAGGATAAATAATTCATGGTAATAAACAAGGTGGCATACCTTGGAACCATTGTGAACAATATCGGCTTCTGCGAATATGAAATTCGGCGAAGAATACAGATGGTATGATGAGCAACTTGCCTGTTGAACAAAATTGGACCTGAGAGAAACATCACGGAACGCACAAAGACCAGACTTGTTAACCTCCTAGATTTCTCCATCTTTCTGTATACCTCTGAGGTGTGGACCGTTAGAGAGACAGACAGACGACATATTGATGCTTTCGAGTTATAAATCTGGGGAATTCTCTGGATAGTCAATCGCACAAACAGCTCGATTCTCCAAGAAGTATGTCCCACAAAGCGACTCTACGGCATCATATTCTCCCGAATACTCTCATTTTTTGACCACATCAACCGGAGAGTGAATAATATAGATAGCAGAGTTGGGTATTATTCGAATGCAATATTCGGATAAACTAAAAATATCCGAATACATACTCCAGTCAATAAAGGAGGTGTAGAGTGCGTGAGCAGGGACGTAAGCGATTACTTTAGAAAGTGGTTCAGGGTGTTTAGGGAGTGAACATACTAAAAGTCCTGACGTCTAGGAGATGAGCCGGAGGAGGGGGGGGGGCAAAGAAAATCCCACTTTTGGTTTTTTCGCTTATATCTCTAAAATGGTGCGTCGGAGGGCAAAATTTTCTTATACAAAATGAAAGCACATAAAATTCTCTACAACTTTTATCTTATATACTTTTTTCAAATTCGCAACCGTTTTCGAGCTACACGCTCCGGAAAAGTGAAAGTTTTCGAAAAACAGATTTTTACCTGAAAAATAGAAAATTGTATTTCAAAGATGATAAAAAAAAAGTAGGAACTCCGGTGCTTGCAATTGACACCAGGGTGTCTCCTAAATGTTTCCACCCCCACTCTTGAGGGGGCAGCTTATTCCCGAGCCACTGCTGCACTTGGTGGTAGGTGCGCCGGGAATGCTGTTTAGCTGCGCTCTCAATTGGTGGGAGGGAGTTGATGTCAGGCTTAATATTTCCACTGACCTCATGAACAACTGGAAGTGGTACTGGTTGAGGGATGACTATCTGGCTGGTGCCCCATACCATTTGAGGAAGCAAATCTTCCCAGCCTCTTCAATCTCGCCTTGAGGTTGTAAAAGATCACTGCCACTTTCTTGATGATTTCCGACTTAAGTACAATTTTGAGAAGCCCACCTTGCTTTTCCTTAAAGTTGAAGAGGTAAAAAATCTGTTTTTCGAAAATTTTCACTTCCGGAGCGTATAGCTCGAAAACGGTTGTGAATTCAAAAAAAGTATATAGAATGAAAGTTGTAGAGAATTTAATTAGCTTTCATTTTGTATAAGAAAATTTTTCTCTCCGATGTACCATTTTAGAGATATAAGCGAAGAAACCAAAAGTGGGACTTTCTTTGGCCCTCCCCTCCTCCGGCTCACCTCCTAGACGTCAGGACTTTCAGTATGTTCACTCCCTAAACACCCTGAACAACTTTCTAAAGTAATCGCTTAGGTCCCTGCTCACGCACTCTACACCACCCTTTAGGTCATTCGTTGACTGGACTAACAATAAAAGTATCCGAATACAGTAAAAGTATTCGAATACTGAAAATATCCGAATACCATAAAAAAATATATTCGAATATATTTTAATAGATCATGGATCGTAGGTTTTTGTCACGTAACGTAAATTAAGTTGGTATTATGTGGGCGTAACGCAATTTCAAACATATCTGGAGGTCTAGCGAACTCACTCCAGAGCTCCAAACAAATGTTAACAGTAAATGCCGAGAGAACGCAAGGGCATCCGGCGAATTGCTCGCGAAAAAAATTCCGTTGGTCACGATATTAACACACGACACAGTTTTTATTTGATTTTATATTTTTTTTCCACAGGAAAATTATCTTATCGATCGATATTAATTAGAGTAATAGAATTTTGATGATTTTTTAAATTGCGAGTAAAAAAGTGGTCGTGAAGTGTGATGTTAGTGCATTGACCGGAAAAAGCCACTAATTTTTTTTTATTAAACATTTATTTTTTACCCGTGCTTCATAGTGCAACACCCGTCCACCCCAAAATAGAGGTGTTTTTTGGAAAAGTAGTTATCTACGGACTGCCATAGTGGTGGTATAATATTTTGTTCTTAAATAAATCATTATTATTAGCCCATAACATGTACATGGTTGCTGCTACACAGAAGTGGTGCGCTATTCCCCCACTATTCTGGGACTTATAGAGCATATGCCTGGCATTAACTAAACTTTTCTAAAATTTTATTTTGTGTCATATTCGTTTTCATGTGGGAGCAAAAAAAAACTTTTTTTAACATTGTCCTTATCCCACTTTGTTGAGTTAACTTTGCAAAATTGATTTAATGTTAGTGCCAAAAAACTAGATAATTGAAATCAAACATGTCTAAACTTTCATCGACATTGGGATCAATTTTTGCTATAAGATTTTAAATTTTTACTTCATGTTCAATTAGTGGTATGTTACTCTTGCAACAATTTGAAGTTTTCTTAGTTTTTGATTACTCTGTGCGTTATGTCGACATTCCAACTAGAGTTAAAGTAATTTTCAGTATAAGCAAAACTTTTTTAAAGAATGACTCTTTATATCATGTATTTTAGTTTATGTTAAAATGTGGAATACATTTATAATTTTTTCTAGATTTTTTTTGTACATAAAATTAATTTGTTGTTGTGGGCTTTGTTTCTTTACAAAAACAAATAAAACAGCCAGATACACTTTTAGGAAAATATTCATTTCCTCGGAATGGTTACTACATATATTTATTAAAAAAAAAACAGTTTCTCGGATAGCTTGAAGAAAATTGAATTTCACAAGATATTTTTTGTGCAGCCGTACGCGAAGTGAGTATTTCGCATTCTCTTTCACGGCCGCTACCCCAGTAACAGCCGCCAAACTAAAAGTCACTTTTATAACTTTTAATTTCCCCATCAAATAAGCCAATAAAATGTTTTCAGACACCGTCTTAACAACTTATTTCTCATACCAATCTTTAAAGTCGCTGTAACATTTTTCGTATTGCCGTTTAGATTTTTCAGGTATTCAATCAGAAAGCGATTAATTTACCATACTTTTTAGCTCTGGAAGTGTGCAAAAAATTGAAGTATCATTATCGCTGTCAGTTATTTTTACGATTTTTCAAGAACTCTCAAAATATTTTGTATACATACAGAATATACCATTTCCATAGAAATGTTGTGACATTAAGGCCACCGCTAAATATAGCAGAAGCGGTGGTGTCATTTTCACGATCTAATTAAAATTTACGGTTGCACAAAAAATAGTATTTATACCACGGTCGCGAAATATTTTAGAGCTCCCGAGATTATCTTATCTTGCCTTGGCCACAAGTGGCCCCGGCCATAATTTTTCTCTCGGTACGCAGAAATAAATTTCGCAGCCTTGATATAAAAAGAACAATTTTTTCACAAACGAAAGAAAAGTATCGAGTATCCGTATCCGAAAAATGTATTCGAATGCAGGGGTATTGAGGCCTTTAGTTCCTCCACACGTACTGAATCACAATTTTATTTTTACTCCTTTTTACACCTTAAGTAATGGTGGTGGTTGTAATGGGGATGATAGTTTCAGGGTGGTTGATGCCAAGGAAAATAGTTGTGACCTTGACTTCGAGTGGATATATTAATTTAGAATTTTATGGATTCTTACTTGCTTACTTTACCTATTTAACACCATATGCACCCAACTCTTCAACGGAATAAGATCAAAATAGTTGGAAAAACCAAAAGTACACACCCTGTACGTTGTTTTATGCAATAAATGCTATACGTGTGATATAATAATATATTGGTCAATTTATTATTATACTCTTAGCAAATACGAAAACGAAAAGTATATGGCATTTATTGCGTTTGGTTGGCTCTTTTCTAAAATCATAAATGTCGCTCATATCACTGTGTTAGTGAACGAATTCTGAACAACTTTCAAAATGTCCGTTTGTTTGTCCTTCCGTCACGTTTATTGCAAGCATGATAATTTAAGAAACCATGATTTTTTATTAGATACCAAATAATATCGGATTCTCATAGAACTAAGTATCATTTGAGCTGTCAAATTCATTCATGTTTCTTTTGTTACATTTCAAAGACACTTACTTGATAGAGATCCACGGTTGAATATTTTCATTTATATCTTGTTGGATATCAATATTATGTATTTTTTATGTAAGTATTATAATATTAGGACAGTAAGTGAAGTTTTTAAATCTCAGCCCGAAAACGATGTAATGAATTTCCAAATTTTTTTCTTCAACATGCTTCATAAAGTATGTACATAAGAATCTATATTATAATTTTTCCTGTTTTTTGGTTGGGGTTTGTTCCCACCCCATCTTAGAGGTTGTCGCAAAAAAACAAAAAATACACATAATCTGATAGAGTGTCAAATTATAAGAAAGAAAGGTCTTATAACATTTTTCTGCTAAAATGCATATTTTTCGAGATATTGCGAACTGAAAATTGCAATTTTCACCCCCTAAAATGAGTAATCTAGACATTTTTTTTAAATTACTCGTGGACTTTAATAAAAAAATGCAAGGGTACAAAATTAAAGCTTTTACGAAAACAAATCGAATGAGTTTCTCTTTTTTTTCTCCGATGTTTAGTTCTGAAAATATGGCATTTTCAAAATGGCGCCGAAATGTTCAGAAAAAATATACGACGTTAAAATCTAGAACTATGAGAAAAATTTTTATTCTCGTAAAAATTAAAGGTATTAAAATTTTCTTTCAATTGAGACGTATTACGACTTTTTATAATGAAAACTAAAAAAGTTACAAACAAAAAAGTAGCGCATTTAAAAATATAGACGCCATCTTTTTTTAATCTTATGCCCAAAATTTTTAAAAATCCTTCTAGATATTGTTAATGCATATTATTACTAACATGCTCACATTTTTTAGAACGTTTAAAATAATTATTACTCATTTTCAATAATGAAAATTTTCATAATTTTTTTTTAAAAATCCGGTTTTTGGAAATTGCTCAGAAAAGATTTTTTTATAAAAATATTAAAAGCACAAAAATGAAGCTTATAAAAAAACGAATAGTTTATTTTTTTTATTATTTTCCTACGACAAACTGTTCCAGAGATATAAAGGTTTAAATATGGCGCTTGAGTGCATACGTAAGAAAATTATGTATTTAAAATTGAAATATCTCAAAAACTATAAGATTGATAAAAACATGATATAAGAATAAAATGAAACTTATAAAAAAAACGAAGAGTTTGGGTTTTCATTTTTTTCCTACGACAAATTGTTCCAGAGATATAAATGAACAAAGAAATATAGTTGAAACTTTTCAGTTGGTACGCTCATTTTAAATGTCTATAGTAGGTAGAAAAACGAGAAATAGCCATCTATTTTTCGAGGAATATGCAGAAAAAGCGGATTGCATTGCACTTCAGCATGTTTAGAGTCCAGATTAAAAATGTTATTTAATTAGTTCACTTAACTGTACTAATTTGATTTATTTATAACAATCTGTATTTTTAATAAAAATAGACATATTACTATACTCTTTTGTGAACATTTTTAATCCACCATTTTTTTCTTGTAATCATATTCAGTGACCTAAAAAACATAAGTAAATGGAATTTTGTGAATTTATTTGTAACATTAGAAGAATGATTAATTTTTCGGTATTTAAGGGTGGTTTCATCTTTCCTATATTTTGCCCTCATATTCATATTCAGCAACCTTAAAAATATAAGTATATGGATTTTCGTGATTTTATTCATAATATTAGAAGACATTAGTTTTTCGGTATTTAAGGGTGATTTCAACCCCCAATATTTTTGTCTCATAATGCGACAATATGGATTTTGATGCACGTATTTTCTAAAGCATATTGCAAAAAAAATTAAGGAAATTCCTTTTACCGTTTTCGGACCGGGAATTTTACCATTTTTGCTGCTTCTCTTACTGTACTATATGAACAAATAGTGGAGTGATTGGTACCTACCAAGTTATCGGAAATAAAATGTTTTTTTGAAATAACGTAGCCAATATGGTGCCATTAAAAAAAAATAATTATTCTGGAAAAACGATTTTCGAAATGTTTAATGTTTTATGATATAATGTCATAATTATATTTTTTGATTATTTATTGAACCAACACAAACTATTCTTGATGCCTAGATGAAAAACTAAATTTGTTCATAAAAACGTTAATCATTAATATTTTTATCGTAATATGCCATAGTTATATGCAAAAAGACCCCTTGAATCAAAAGTGTAAAAATATACAGGGTGTTCTATTTAAAAATCCAAAGTTAGCATCATTTCCGGTGAAATCGGAAGCGATAGAAAATGATAAATCAGCTGAATTAATGCATATTTGGCCGTTATTTGACGTGCCCAAATTTGAAATTCGTATCTTGTAAGGTGCAAGCGTCATTTCGTGGTCACCCGGTATATATACGTGTACAAAATTTCAAGTTAATATCATAAACCGTTCCAAAGTAATTGTGCGCACAAAAAAAAAGTTAGAGATAGAAAATTTTTTTTAGCTCAAACTGAAAATCTCGACGTTTCATGACAATCTAAGCCCATTTGAATAGAATAAATTTTCAAAATTTTATTTTAAAGTTACGAAGTCGAGATAATAATAACTATGATAAAATATAGTTTACATGAAACATGATAATTTACATGCTTCTGCTATCAGACCGATTTACATACTTTCCAAAAACATAAAAGTATAACAGAAGTTATCATGTTTACAAGAAACAAGCTATGCATATGCAATGCATATACCCACATCTAGTCCCACATACATACACGCAGACTTTTTTTTATTGGTATTTGAAGTCATCATGTTACAAAATGAATTTTTGTAGAATTTTCTTTTTTACGATGATTAGTAAAATTGTTGTCAGGTTATTTCATTATATCAAATAGGCATAAAAATGGTATGGAGCTTATCACTTTCTACTAGATACAAATTTTTAGCAAATATTTTTTTATTATTATTACGCTGAGCGGAAACTGATTTAATTTTTTTTTTTAGCAAACTGTTGGTCAGTGGCAGAAAGTATTTTGGATAGCAGGAGCCTTTTTGTTCTCAAGTGGCATACTTTACTCGATCTTCGCCAAATCTGAGCTGCAACCTTGGAATTCGCCAGAGAAACAAAATGGATTACCAGAGTCTGAAGCGTTGGTGGTTAAAGATAAAAATTCTAAGGAAGTACCAAAAACTAAAGATGGATATGAGACAGTTTTCATAGTAAATACCGTTGATGACAACAAGTAGAAACAAATTCTAAGGAATGTTACACTCAAAGAACTATTTTGTTTAGTTATTAGTCCAAATTAAATTATTTTTAATATGTGTGAGTATTCTACTAAAAAGTGTTAAATTTTGTAAAATATTCTCGAATAAATTAAATGAATCTCATTTGACTTTTAATAAAAACAACTGGCAGTGATTAATAATATACTTTTACTAGAAATGGTGGGTGCATGAGGACACTATTTTGTTAAAGAAAAATTAGGTTTGCATTTCTCCTGAAAATAGGTGATTGGCACTTCCACATCCGCTTATCTGCTCCACCAGTGTCGGACTGGGCCACCGGCTAACTAGACAAAAGGCGGGTGGACCAAGTAGATGAGGTCGAGACCCACGAACCTATACCACAAGTGACACTCTCTGCAGAGCGTTTGATGTTCCATTGGTCAATTGGATTGACCTTCGGTGGATTCTTTGTTGTTCTATTTAAACAGCCGCCGTTTGGAAGAACAACAATAATTATACAGGCACACACAAAAAAAATATTTTTTCCATAGACATGAATACCACATTCCCATGTATTTTGAAAATAAAAAGGAGTGTTGATGACATTTATTTAGACGTTTAACAGATATTTCTTATTTCGGACAAATTGCAAAAGAAATTCATAAGTATGATGTTTCGCAAGTTAGACCTCAAGTTTGTGTTCAGCGGTTCAAAATATAGGGAAATATGGTATTCTAATCTCTCAAAAGTCTTTTGTTTTGTGCGTGACTGTGTTATTAATAGGTTGCAAACTTGCGACAAGCAATCAGGACAAGGAAATTATAGTTGACAGTAATATTGTTACGTGTTTACTCCCCTGTATTGTGGATCCGGAAATTATAACACCAGGGTAACACTAAACATTAATTTATTTATGTTTCTCAAATCACTATTTGTACTAAAACTATCTGACCATCTCAACTGTACCAAACCGTTAAATCGGCTTCTCCACTCCTTTATATACCCAAAGATGACAGCTCCAGAATGTTCTCTCTTCCTTCTGTAATCTAGAAAGCTCTTTGCAATTTCCAGATTGTAACACCGCGCACCATCTCTAGGCCGATTGCCAAACTAACTAACTAACTAGCTTAGTTTCTGTTACATATAGAACTTGTAGGAACTCACATAGATGTCTCTGGGGCTAGAACATGTTACAATATCAGCAAAAAAATGACTACCTCAGATATGAGAATAAACATTAAATTTTGGAGAGAAGGAAACTTGGTACAACTTTTCTGTGGCCCAGGGGAAAGATGGAAATTTCAGTAATACACAAAAGTTTTGATGAAATACAATGTATGGGTTTATGGTTCTTAATATTATGATTGCTTTTTAAAATAGTTTTATACCAGGTGTTTCCAAAAACATCCGACTAACCAATGAAGGTTCATGATCAACAACGTTATGAAAAATGAACATGGTGACGGTTCGTTACTGAGATAAAAGATATCGTTATATGACTATCAATAATTCCGGCCCAAATATTAAAGAAAAATTGATATTCCTAACGAATGTGGATTTTGGTCAGCCCATTTATATAAGTTATAAAAATCAGTAATAACTGTTTCTGATCCCGCTATTATCCTCTACTGTGTTGTAGCTTTTTACTTATGCAACTGGTTAATGGTAGGGTTTGGGATGTCTGGACATTCTCAAAGTCCCGAGACACGAGACATTGCAAGATCAAAGTCCCAGGACGTCCCGGGACTTCGAGACTTCAAAATAAAATTAGAGACGAGTTCATTTTTGGCGAGATATATCAATGAAATCGCCATTTTAGTAAAAATCAACATTTATTGAACACAAAATCAAATACTAACATTTTTAACGGTAATTAAAGCCTAAACAATTCGTATGTTTCATTCTCATACACAGATTTTTTTTTTGGTAATAAAATCTTATAATTATAAGACATAAAACAGAATGAGTAAAGTAATCATACTAATCATCAATAATCATCATTTAATCTCTAGCCATTAGTCATATAAATAATATCCCGCTATTAGGAAACGTGAACTGAGTTTAGACCGTCGTGAGACGGTTAAGGCCCTCCGCACACGGAGCTACTCATTAGAAACGGTAACTGGTTTGTGACAGAAATATAAACTGATCGCTAACTAGTTAGTAACCGGGCTCCGCACATCAAGCTACTGTCTCTGCCACAAAATTCACATTCAATTGCTCGCTCATCTTGAAATCATCCAAAAGACAATTGTGAACACACAAAAAACTCCCGAAACTCGGAAACTAGACACAGAAGTGACTGCACGCAGGGTTTCTTAAAACTGATCACAAACCGATTACCAACTAGTTACTAACTAGTAGCACCATGTGCTGCACTCGACAGAACGTCATAGGAAGTGACTATCGAGTGATTGGTTACTAACTACAGCCACCAATCAGTTTCTTTCGAGTAGCCCCGTATGTTTTAGGTGCTTCGCACATGGAGCTGCTCATTAGGAACGGTAACTGGTTTGTGACGGAAATATAAATTGATCGCTAACTAGTTAGTAACCGGACTCCGCACACGAAGCTGCTGTATCTGCCAAAAAATTTACATTAAATTGCTCGTTCATCTTGAAATCATCCAAAAGATACTTGTAAACACACGAAAAACTCTGTAGTTACTTCCCGAAACTCGGAAACTAGATACTGAAGTGACTGCACGCAGGATTTCTTAAAACTGATCACAAACCGATTACCAACTAGTTACTAACTAGTAGCGCCGTGTGCGGCACTCGATAGAACGTCATAGGGAGTGACTATCGAGTGATTGGTTACTAACTGCAGTCACCAATCAGTTTCTTTCGAGTAGCCCCGTGTGCGGACGGCCTTACCCTACTGATGACTCGTCGTTGCGATAGTAATCCTGCTCAGTACGAGAGGAACCGCAGGTTCGGACATTTGGCTCACGCACTCGCTTGAGCGGGCGGACGGTGGTGCGAAGCTACCATCCGTGGGATTATGCCTGAACGCCTCTAAGACCATATCCTTTCTAGTCGAAGGTGGCAACATCTCTTGGAGTTCCGAGAGTCGAAAGGCTTAAAATAATGTGAGTTTACTAGGCGGTCGCGGTTCGCCGTGATCGTCGTACTAGGCCTATCAGTCTTTTTTCCTAATTTAATAAAATATATTTTTTTAAAAATTAGTGCATTAACAACTTTGTCCGACAATCTGTTTCTGATTTTTGTAATAATGCCTCCGGAAAGAGAACACTCTCTTGTTTTCAATAGATGTCGGTTTTGTTGTGTATAGTAAGTTACGTACGTACGAGTATCAAGTAATTACTCGTTAAATTAGCAGATTGCGCTCTCAGTGACAAAGTGCGGGAAGCCAGAGCTAATGAAGCTTATTATGACCTTTTGTTAGTAGGTGCGTTTCTATGCTCCACCAACCGGTAGCGGTAGAATTAACAGAATGACATTTACCAAAAAAAATGACCTAACCGAAACCATTATGAAAAATCATTATCATTATCATCATCTGGATTAAACCACACATATTCACCACTGTCAGTTTGGACGATATTGTGAGTTTCCATTTTAATAATAAACGCTATAATATAACAAATATTTGTTATTTTCAAACGCAGCAAAAACGTCACTCTTTAATCTCATAAGCAAACATCACCTCCGTTCTCTCTCGTGAGAGAGAATGAAAAGTTACAAACTGGAATCAGAATGGTGACCAAAAAAACGACAAAGTTTGACATTCCGGTTGCGGAATTGGAGCATAAAAACGCACCTATTAAAATGATTACAAGCGTGTCTCGAGTCTCGACCCGAAAGTCCCGGGATACGAGACAATTAAATTTAGGAAAAGTCCCGGGACTTCGAGACACGAGACGTCCCGGGACCCAAACCCTAGTTAATGGGTTATCTTTACTGCCATAAAAAATCATATTAATAATACGCTGTGAGAAAAAGATGCTTTATTCGTACAAACACCTGGAAAAATTCTTGTTCAGAAGTTCATAGGCAACAAGTCTTGAACTGCTGTAATATGATATGGTTTTAACTGATGCTGCTGTAGTGTTCTTAGCACTAAAGATGCTGAGATATTTCCTGGCTTATTTGCAATGATTCTCATACTTGTACTAGGGCCATTTGCGACTGCATTTAAGATTGCTTCCTCGCCCTGAACACTACGGTATTTGTCTCTGGTATTTCTTGAAGAAATTCATTTGCCTACTGACCGGAACCCAACTTAAGAAAGACTGAAATAGAATATTTTATTTAATCTTAACTTACCTCACAACTGTGATATAAGAATATTAAAAATTCAGTGGCGTACACATGCTTTTCAAAAAAGTCTTAAGCTCGCTGTCCACACGTACGCCCATGGCAGACCTGATACCATTTGTGGGTCAGACTCCTGTTCATAAGAATATCCTGTTGAATTCACAAGCCGCAAAATTATAATCCAGTATAACTTTTTCTAAGGCTATGCAGTTAAAATGTGAGAATATGGATAAGTAGAGCAAGGGGGAAACGACGCAAAGAGCGGTGTAAAGTTAATAAATATTGAAAGTAAACTTATGGGCAGATTTCTAAATTCACCGGTGGATCGCACCGGTAAGCAATAACATTATTTGATTGGCTATTTTGAAAAGCATAGCCAATCAGTTTCGTATTTTGTCCACCCGGTGCGTCCACCGGTGAATTTAGAAAAATGCGGTATATTCGCATAAACATCGAAACATGACGTTGATGACAACTTATAGGTAGCAGTACTAAAATCGTATAATGATTTAATATACCAATAGATCATTCATTCATGTTTAAATTTGTTTTTGTTGTAATGGCAGATTTTTCATTCATTCAAATTTATTTATTTTTTGCGACACTGTGAAACTAGTTCAATCAGCCAGTCAAATTAATTTTACATAATGTTTTCTTTGTGGCATGAAATTTTTGTTATATAATTTTCTAATACGTTCAATCTCCAATAGTACCACTCCTTCGTTGATTGATTGATTGATTAATTTACCAGCATGCGGCAGGCATTGCTGCCACTCCCAGAGTTATACAGCTGGGCCTCCTACGCCCACGCTGGGTTGAACTAAGGTCATGTTTGTTGACAGCAGCGAGAGCCACATGACGCATGGTAAAGGAATATGGGATGTGTATTTGTGAGATGTTACCGCATTGTATCGTGAGAGAGCGTTTAAGCTCCCTTTTTTGCGTTTTTGGTTCTGGGCAACTGCCGTCTTGTTGTGAAATATGTGTTGTGTCTTGATATGGATTATTTATGCTCCTCTTTTTGTGTTTCTGCTTGTTCTAATCTTCTTTTTCTGAGTCTTCTGATTCCTCGGTTTCCGACGCTGGGTTGGATTTGGGACGTGCTTGTTGTCGGCAGCGAGATCCATATGACGCATGGTACAGGAGTTGGGCTGTGCATTGTAGGTGTAGGTGTGTTTTTATTGTTTATGCTCTTCTTTTTGTATTCCTGCTTCTACAAATTTTCTTCCTTTCTGAGTCTTCTGATTCCTCCGTTTTGATTCTGGTAGAATATAATATATCGCTGCTATGTTTTTTTTTTGTGAAATTCATTTTTTCCCTCACTTTTCTTTCCCAGTTTGCTCATGATCTTTTCGATTGTTTTTTTCCACATGTAACATGGTCTCCCTATTTTTAGTTTGCTGCTGTTCGGTGTTAGCGCTTTCTTCAGTAGGATTTCTGCTGTACTTTTTTTCCTTTGACGTTCTTGATCCTTTCCCTTATCCCTCTGCTTACCGGTATATGGTCTATTTGTGAGATGGTATCAATGCAGGTTTGACTTTTGCTTCATGTATTTCATATGTTAAGTCAAACATGTGTGCTAGGTTTTTCAGCGCGTTTCGTTAGTCCATGTGTCGAGTAAAGTTTTTCCTATGATGCATTTGTCCACCTCCGTCTGATCGTCTTTTCCTATATGTGCATTGAAGTCTCCTAATAGTATAATGGACATTTTTCTTGATTTTTCATAGCGTTGGTGTGTGCCGGGGTTGTCATGTTTTCTCCTTCTAACTGATGGCTTAGTGCTTCATATAGACAGTTCCCGTCGCCGTCAATTTTTTGGACCAGTAGTTGCCCAAACAGCACGTCCAATTGTAATTACGTCTCTACAAGATATATACATGAGAAACAAAATATGTTAAGGTGGATCTAATTGTTAAACTAGTACTGACGTACACATATGAGATACACTTATGTTTATATTGACAGAATTATGTGATACAATGTTTAATAATTGTATACCGTATGCACTCAAGATTCTAAATATTTTTATATAACGTAAAGAAGGATCATTAGAATGTTGGAATTTGACGTCCGTAGAAGATGCCTACAAGGTTTAAGTCATATGTATGTGTCATGCTTTATATAATACTTGTGCCTACTGCATACACCACATAAAAGTGCGATATATACACATGATACAAATAACTAGATATACACTTTTTAGTTGTGTCTTGTCGTGTCTACATTCGACTATTCGAGCATGGAACAGTGTGCGCGCGCAAAGCGTCAGCGTGAGCATACCGGCCATGTGTATCTCATGTGTCCTCTTTCCTCTATAAGAGTGGTCATACCCACACATATAGCAGGCATTTTTGTTTTTTAACAATATCCAAAACAATTTATATTCGAAAGAGTTTGCAAAGTTTTAAAGATATCGAGTTCTTTTAATAATAAAATTAGATTAAAATGCATTAAAAAGCAAAATCTAGCCGTTGCGTGTTCTACTACCTATAAAGTCTTTAAGCAGATATTCAAACAGAAGTCGGTGGTTGAGTGAGTTAAACATTAAGCGGCGAGTCTTCTACGATAACTTACCCCTACCTCCTTACTCAGCTTTACAAATTTCCAATCCCTCTTTCTCCCCATTTATGTTTGTACAATTTTGTTCTTTTATCTTTTTTGTTGTTTTTGTTCCTTTTTTGTCTCTCTAAATCCCCTCTAGGCCGAAAACTTACCTAAATCCTAATTTTTTAAACCACAATTTTATTTCCACGCTACCTTCCTTGTCGGCGATCACACCACAAGGTCGTCATTTGTTCGAACGGGTGTTTTCGTTTAGTTGTGTTCCCCGTATCAACAATCAAAATTACGAAGTGCGCTCGCCTACGATTTTAGTGTTCTCAGTGTTGTATTTATTTTTAAGCTACTTTTAGGTCCATGTGGACACATAAAAATTGTAATCTAGCTTTTAAGTTTGCATGTGGCAGACAGGAGATTCTACCCCCCCCCCCTCGAATTTACTTCCAAGCCTCACACCTACCTCGGCAATGTTCGCCGTGGTTGTCTGGCTGGCTCCGGGCTAGGATCCGGTGAGGCACATAAATGTATAAAACTGTTAATAAATTGTTTATTGATTATTGATTATTGATTATTAAGCGGCGAGTCAAGAGGTACGCGGTTCAATCCGTGCTCACTCTGTCTTTTTTTTTTTGTTAAAATAATTGCAAAAAAACTTTTAGTTGTTTTTTTCAAGGTAATAAAAAAAAAAGTAATAATTGCTTATAAAACCGATGTACGAATATACTTCTTTTCAATTTTAGGTCTGTTTTAGACCATTAATATTCTATTTATGTTGTAGATGATATATTATACCTAACCGTTTTTTCTCCAACACGTTTCCCAGGTTTGTATAAGTACTTCAACTTAAAACTTTAATTCTTAACTCAGGTGACACTGGTGACAGTTTAATTAAATTAAATAAGTTCTTTTTAATAATTATAAATAAATAAAAATACTAGTAACTCGAAAAATTCAGGTTTGGGAACACGTAAAAAAATAGAAAAAAAAAGAGAACTTGAAAGATTTTCATATATTTTAAATAAGGCTAGAAATTCAATTTCACACATAATAAAGACTTCATACACATCATAAATACTGCTTTGCTTTGCTTTATTTTAGCATCCGAAATAACGATAGCTCAGTTGGTAGAAGCGTCAGTACTGTAATACGGACAACAGAGACATGTAGGTTCGACCCCTACCCACCGCAATTGGCAAAGGTAAGTAAAAATGAATTTAATAACTTAATAAACATTATAATTTACAGGCAACCCTTGTGAGAAGAAATTGGAGTGATGATAAGCAATATTAGATAGTTAATGTAAATAAAATATACGGATGGCTAACAAATAAATTCATAGGACAAAACGTATTTATGTATTAATTACTTTATTTTTATCAAGTAGACTTACTAACTAGTATGTAGTTTTATATGTTCCCATTGCTAAAAACCTGTGGGGGGATTACCAAATATAACCTGAAATAAACTTCAAATTAACGACTAGCATAAGACGTTATTCGTCTGAGACATTAGGAAGTCAATCACTGTGCATCCGATAACACACTGTGGATCAAATTATTTGTGTATATGTAAATGGTATACTGTGGCTACATTGTGAGGCGGACGTTTAACCTTTGTGCATACGTGTGTACCTACAATGTGTAAACGTAGCACATTTACATCGTAGAATTGTGTAACCTTGTGTCTGCATCTAGATACATCGTCACAATGCGAACACATCGTAATCGTTATTTGGTGTGCTGTATGGGTGATGTGCCTTCTAGTCGGGAAGCTCTCCCTAGCTGTATGTACACCCCCCGCCCGATCCTTGGGGACAATGTTTTTCATAAATATTGAAGCCTAAGGAACAATTTAAGACAAATTCTAAAAAAAAACTGGCTGTACTTTCAAAATGGCGGCCATATGTTAAAAAAACTGTTGCCAATGTTGTTTTTGTCATTTAACACAAAAACTAAAAAAGATGGACAAAAACTTTCTTGACAAAAAACAACTTGCATAACATTTTCTACAATGTTGTACCTATACAATATTTTGATAGGAGTTACCATTTTCCAGATAAATGAGTCCAAAATTAAGAAAACATGGAAATTCATATATCGGTAAATCACTTAAAAGAAATAACTGACAATTATTGTAAGGCGTATAATATAACTTTATATTATTAACATAAAAATTAAATAAAACAAACTGAAAAAAATTAATAATAATAATAATATTATAATTTGCAGACATTTATCTCGAATACGGTAACAGCGGTATCTGGAAAACGGTAACTCCTATCCAAATATTGTATAGGAACAAAATTGTAGAAAATTTTATGCACTTTGTTTTTTATGCAGAAAGTTTTTCTCCATCTTTTTTAGTTTTTGTGTTAAATGACAAAAACAATATTTGCTTTTTTTTTAAACGGACGCCATTTTGAAAATACAGCCAGCTTTTTTTTTAGGACATGTCATAAATTGTTCCTTGAGCTTTAATCTTTATGAAAAACATTGTCCCCAAGGATCGGGAGGGTGCACGGGTGGGCCTCCGTAGTGTTACGTTTTATATTGAATCTTATATTTGATGTATCTAATCTTTTAAATTCAAATAAACATTATTATTATTATTATATTATTATTATCTCAAGAACTGAATCATTTATCTGGAAAATGGTAACTCTAATGCAAATATTGTATAGGAACAAAATTGTAGAAAATTTTATGCACTTTATTTTTTGTACAGAAAGTTTTTCTCCATCTTTTTTAGTTTTTGTGTTAAATGACAAAAACAATATTTGCAAATTTTTTTTTAACGGACGCCATTTTGAAAGTGCAGCCAATTTTTTTTTTTTAGGACATGTCTTAAATTGTTCCTTAGGCTTTAATCTTTATGAAAAACTTTGTCCTAAAGGATCGGGGGGGGGGGGGGGGTGCACGGACACTTAGAGTGGGCTCCCGTAGTATTCGTTCCTACGTTCTGTAGTATTGATAAATTGCTGATAAAAAAAAATTTCCACAAATTAAAAAATAATATCAAAGATTTAGTAACATTCAGGAGTAGACGTAGACCTACCTGTATAGTGTATAAGTATTATTGGCGTAGCAAATTTTTATCATTTTGTTTTACAACACAGCCATACAAAAAAAAATTTTTGTACTACGAACAAAATTTGGTGCCTTTTTCGACGCCGAATCCGAATCCGTAGTCCCATCCTGTCAGTTTTGTTTTTTAATCAAAAACATCCCTTAAAATGGTGTCAAATCATAGAAATAATGTAATAACTCCTAATGAAGTACGAAAAATGGTAGATGTTTTGTAGCCGAGAGTAGAGAATATAAATTTGAGCCACAGTAAGCTATTTCTATAAATTAAACCCTTATGGGGGTAAAAACTACCACTAAAACTCAAAAGACGCAGACGCATCTCTTAGTGCAAAATATTTGACTCTGATGCGACAACCAGCCATTACTGTCAAAGGGTAGAGACTCAACCCTATGGAGGTTTCAAAAAGGAAAAATGAGGCTTTTGTAGTTTTAGTCAGGGTGAACAAATATGGAGTGAATTGGTTCCAACCTCCGATAATAATCACACACACACACACCACAGATAGTAGACAACCCCCAAATCCAAAGCCAAGGCTGTCCGGAAGGGGGTTACACATTCGAAAAAACGCAGACATACATCCACACCCACCGGTGTTGTCAATACCGGGACTGGGGGTAGAACCCAGAGCGCGGTAGCGAGTCGATCAGCGTATTTGCCACTCAATACGCCTTAACCGATTGAGCTACCGTGCCGATACATGATTAGTGTCTTCTCTTGGTAAGAGTCTACCCCTATGCAATAGGTGCAATTGAAATTCGAAAAGAGTCCAATACTTGTAGCTCATCGTGCCAAATATACAAATCTGGCACGACAACCACCCAATCTTACTAAGGTTGAAAATTACCCCGATTTGCCCCACAGACGGGCGGATTGCATTACTTCTAATATCGTGGAACACAAATTCAGGCGTTTGTAGTTTTAGGCAGGGTAGACAAATATACAGTAAATTCATACATTAAGCATTAACCAGTTGCATTTTATTTATTATACAATACCTACTTATTCAACTGTTTATCTTAACATTTATCAACTTATCTAACTTTTAATCTGTGTAAAGCTATTCTTTTTCCTATTTATATCATACTTTCGACCATCAATCCAAATACCTTCTTTTCTTATGATTTCTCTCTCTTCAAGATATCTTCTCCATGGCTTTCTTTTCCTTTTGTTTTAGTATAGGATATATCTCTTCAATTACCATTTTTTCTATCTATGTAAGCTATATACCTAAATTAACTAAATTTCCGTCTATCTATTTCCGTCCGTATGTACGTTTAAAATCACCCCCAATAGAGGTGATTTTAAAAATTACTAAAAAAATTGGGTGGTTTTCGTAAAAGATTTATATATTTGGCACAATGAGTTACAAATACTTGACTCTTTCCGAATTTTAATAGCACCATCTGTAACATTTGAGCACTCCCCAATATGGGTGATTTTAAAGCTTATTAAAAAGATTGGGTGGTTGTACCAGATTTATATATTTGTCACAATGAGCTACAATTATTTGACTCTTTCCGAATTTTAATAGCACCAACAGTAATAGTAACATTTGAGCATAGTGGTAGCTCTTAGCACCCTTTAAGGGTAGTCTCTAGGCATGTATTGGTGGTTGGAATGAATTTACTCCATATTTGTTCACCCTGCCTAAAACTAGAAAAGCCTCAGTTTTTTTCCCGTTTTGAAACCTATGAGGGGTGGGGTAGTTTTAATCCTTTGAGAGTAATGGCTGGCTGTCGCACCAGAGTCAAATATTTTGCACTAAGAGATACAAAAATTTGGCCTTTGTACATGTTATTCACACTCACCAGCGTCTTTTGAGTTTTAGCGGTAGATTTCACCCTCCATAAAGGCGGATGTCGGTTTAATTTATAGAAATAGCTTATTGTGGCTCGAATTTATATTCTCTACTCTCGACTACAAAACATCTATCATTTTTCACACTCCATTATTTCTATGATTTTACACAATTTTAAGGAATGTTTTTGACTAAAAAACAAAAGTGACATGATAGATCCTTTTTTTGGACTACGGATTCGGATTCAGCGTCGAAAAATACACCAAATCCATATAATTTGGTTCGTAGTACAGAACATTTTTTTTGTGCGTCTGTGTAATGTTTAATGCTGAAACACATATCCACAACTGGCCCTAGATGAGTGTAAATATATTTAAATATGGTATTTTGTTTTTAGGTGTCATTCTTGGCTTCCTAGGCACGCTTGTTGCACAAGTAGGATTTATAACGCCTGTTGTAGTTGGACATCTCACATTCCAAAATGTAAGTACATCTCGTTTACAGTATATTATGGTTTCCATGCTTCACTGCTTAAACATTATGTTGCACATTTGTTTACTCATAATTATGCCGTAATTTCCTAAATAGTATGATATTTTTATGGAAATATAGTAATTAAACAAACTGCCACTTAAAAGTTGCGTTTAGAATATTCCAGGATTATTTCTATGTGCCCAAAAAGTTTTCTTACGCACAATACATTTAATTAACGCTACACGTAATTAACCGTATCTATGTTCATCTGTCTACTTACATTGTTTAAAGCATTGTAATTAAACAAGTTTAAGAGCGTTGAAACTTAGAAAACTTTATTTTAAAATTATGTAGTAATTTCTACCTTTATAATACAAGAGAGAATTCTTAAGTGCTCTACTAATTCTATTATGTGACAAAGTGTTAATCCATTTTGTTATCGTATCTGTTACCTTTCTTTATAATGATGAATTTTGTTTAGATAAAGTAAATAGCCCTTCTTGATATACAGGCACATCCCTTGAGAAGGTTCTGATCGTGATCTGTATAAAAATTTTATTTCCATTACAGAAATAATGATAAAACGTCATTCTGTTCCATATTCTAGTATTTTAACTTACGCCATTCTCAAATGAGGAAAGAATTGCTTTATCGCAGTTTTGAAATAAATTAATAAACATGATAGTTACTATTTTTACAATTCATTATTTTTTATTTATTTGCTTTCATCATGATAGAGAATATTATTTAGGTATTAAGCAAATCACAACTTACACACTATTTGTTTATTATGAAATTACCTACTTTCTGTATATTGTTGCCTTAATCTGGTCACGCTAATATACTCCTTCGGAAAACACTTTAAAACACTCATCATTGGAGGACCAATCAAAACAACTACTCTTCTAGCCAATGCTGACGAAGTATTGAATTACATGATAAGATTCCTGGCATTTTAAGTCAAAAAAAAATATATTGAAAATACTTAAATCATTTATTGAAATTCAGTCATTCACAACAATTATTGAACCGTACATTCTATTTCAACTCTAGAAATGTTATACAAGTTTTTTCAAACTCGTTAGTTCTCATCAGTAGAAACATTCATTTATTATTTATAAGCCAGATAATGGTACCAATATACATACAGTAGATAATTTTATATTAAATAAAAAAGTGTGAATGACCGAATTTAAGTAAATGTCTTAAGTATTTTTTGCTTTAAAATGCTGAGAATCCTATCATGTAACTGGATACTTCATTAGTATTAGCTAGAAGAGTAGTTATTTTGATTGGTTCTCCAATAATGAGTGTTTTAAAGTATATTAGCGAGCAACAATATATAGAAAGTAATTTAGATAATTTCATAATAAATAAAAAAGTGTGTAAGTTGTGATTTGCTTAAGGCTGTGTTACCAAGGTCAAATATGTCTTCATTAATTCGTCATTTTGTAATTATTTCGGGGAAAGTATTCTTAAAAACGAATCAACAGAATTCAGATTTGATTTAATTATTGAAACTAGTTAACTTAAATCTGTTACGTACCATATCTTATATTTGAATACTAAATGAAACTAAGTTTCCAAAGTTTTTTCCTCTGAATTATTAAACGTGAACGTACCCGTCAATCGTCCGTAATTCATCTATAATGATTTTATATTTTTTAAGTGAACTCAAATATTCAAATAAAATGTGATACGTAATAAAATAAATATATTTAGCGTAAAAAAAAGTTAAAAATCCGCATAATATTTGCTACAATAAAAGATTACTTGCTTAGAAAAATTTGACGAAATATACCAATATTAGTTTTACGTTTTGCTAGTAGATGCCGCGACAGAAGTCGTTCGAAGTGGTAACACTGCTATAATAATACTAGAAAGACAGTATGAGCAGGGTCGGACTTATTTTTCATTTCTCCAGTATTTGAAATAGATTTTAAAATAATTTTAATTTACTTACCGATTGAATTGTCCACATTATCTATTACTGATCACGTTTTTAAAATCGTTTAATTTATCTTTATTATGATTGATGGGGCTCGGTCTCTTAAGTACATATACTTACTACAATACAAAGAGAATTGCCAATGGCTATTTATGCACGGCTTTTTTTCTCAGGCCAGGGGCGGAGAAATCCAAAAAAAAATTTTTTTCTGCAGTAATTTTGCGCCCCCAGAGGCATGCGCCCGCGTGCAGAGCCCTCATCGCACGCCCGTTAGGCGCGGACCTGTCTCAGGCTGTACGTAAAAACAAAGTAGCCATTACGATTTTTTATGATTACAATTTTTTAATAGTAAATATGCTACACGAAGTTGTATTCTTTATATTAGAGCATATAATTTCAGCCTTACTGCACAAATCCAGAATTTCTACATTTCTTGTTTATTCTACATTTTCAATAACTTTTTGTTAGTAATTTTGCTAATAACTTATTAGTATATCTAACAAAATATCATTACTATAAAAAGTGATTACAATTATATCAAAGAACTAAATTTACCTATTTTTAATTCCGATTCTGAAGAATCAATGTCACAAGGGATACAAAAGAATTATAATATTGTGGTATATGGACAAACTATCTCTGCACACACTCTTTTAGTGTATATAATCCATAATTATTTTGAAAGAGTAAAATGTCTCTTTTATTTCCCGAAGGAGAGCTCAAATTGTCTCTGGGACTGACAGTATTTGAAAATGATAATTAAACTTGCAGTACAAAAATATTGTTTTTAAGAAGTGAATGTTCAAAATTTTTTATTGCATTCTGGTATGAATGTTTATGAGGGTGTAAAAAAAAATCTACATTGTTCATTATAATTTGTTTCTTTATTAAATAAATAACTGTAAATACTTGTACTTATATTACACACAAACCTAAACAAAATGTTCATTTCCTGGTGTTCAAAGTAATTTTATTGGTCAAACTAGTTAGATCAAAAAGTATAAGGGTATGAACATGCCGAAGATCAGTGGCGGCTGGTGAAATTTCAATATTTTTTTTCTCGTCTGTGGCGCATGGGACCTATACGAAATATGAGAAATACATCTAGAGAAGCACTTCTCTAATGACCTCTAAAAAATATTGAAAAAGCAGTTTGCGAAAAATATTTTGAAAATTTGGTAGCCTCCCCGTTTTTTATTTTTTGTTTCTGTCATGCATTTGACTTTTCATAAAAATACAACAATACGTTTTGGAGTTTATGAAAATATTTTCATTATTAACTGAAATACAAAAATTTTGTAATTTACAATTTAACAAATTTCAATTCGTTGTACCTCAGTTGGTAATGAAAATATTTTCATAAACTCCAAAAGGTATTGTTGTATTTTTATGAAAAGTCAAATGCATATGACAAGAACAAAAAATAATAAGCAGGAGTCCCTAGACCCAGGGGAGGTTACCGAATTTTCAAAAATTTTTTAGCAAACTGCCTTTTCAATATTTTTTAGGGGTCATTAGAGAAGTGCTTCTCTAGAAAAAAATATTGAAATTTCACCAGCCCGTAATACAATAAAATGTTTTTTGTGTCACGAAAACACGTCAAATTTAATCCAACGATAATTGAATTTATTACTGTTAGATACCATGAATTGTTTAATTATTTACGAACATCAAATCCTATTTCAAAAGTTACAAAATAGAATAGGAGCTGACAGAGGCGCACTGAAGGGGGCGGCTTAGGGGGCTTAAGCCCCCCTGGAGGCCAGGATTACATGTTTTAAAGTAAAAATGAAATATAAATAAACAAAAAACAATATATATAAGCAAAATACATTGTACGAAATATACGATTATTATTATTATTTGTAGTAGCCCCCCCCTCAGCAATTTTCTGAGTGCGTCCCTGGGTGCTGAATAATTTTTTAATTCACTTAATTCATTATTGTAAATCTAGTCGACTATTTTCGATACTGTCCGTACGGCAAAGATCTAAAACATCTTTGCCCTGTAACACTTCTATTGCCAACAACAAATAAGTAAATCTCAACTCATAACTAGAAAATTGCATGGTTCCTGTTTTACTGGCAGAACCATTACTTCGCTATTTCTATATAAGAATTGACTGTGGCGTGCAAACGCAGCCTTAATACCTAAATCATATTCTCCAATCATGGTGAAAGCAAATAAATAAAAAATAATAAATTGTAAAAATAAATCAAGAATAGGCTTATAAATAATGAATGAATGTGTCTATACTCTACTGATGAGAACTAACGAGTTCGAAAAACTCGTAGAACTTTTCTAGAGTCGAAATAGAATGTAAGGTTCAATAATTGTTATGAATGACTAAATTTCAATAAATGATTTAAGTATTTTCAATATTATATATTTTTTTGCTTTAAAATGGAATCTTATCATGTAATTCAATACTTCGTCAGTATTAGCTAGAAGAGTAGTTGTTTTGATTGGTTCTCCAATGACGAGTGTTTTAAAGTGTTGTCCTAAGTAGTATATAGCGTGACCAGATTAAGGTACCAATATACAAAAAATAGATAGTTTTATATTAAATAAAAATGTGTGAATGACTGAATTTAAGTAACTGATTTAAGTATTTTTAATATATTTTTTTGCTTTAAAGTGCTAAGAATCTTATCATGTAATTCAATATTTCATCAGTATTAGCTAGCAGAGTAGTTGTTTTGATTGGTTCTAATAATGAGGATTTTAAAGTATTTACCTAACTAGTATATTATAAATAATATTCGCTAATAATAGTTAATGAACTCAAATTATCTTGTAGTAAATTTAAGTAAAATACGTTCTAAAAAACCACATAATAAATTGATTGATTTACTAATATCGCGTTAATTTTCATTTCTTGTAAAAGAGTCACATTAGCGAATTTTTTTTGTGGGGTTATCTAACTGTCTGTGGAAGTATTACGGTCTCCTGAGTTTATTATACTAAAAAGATGAATGAATGAATTAATTAATTAATTAATTAATCAATAAATAAATAAAAATGTCTTTATTTACCCTAGCGCTGTGTCAGCTCACAAATCTGATGTAAAGGCCAACCAATACCAGTGCATTATCTTAAATAACATATGCATAATTATTTAATCACAACCACATATTAAAAAGAATACTTAGAAAATAGCTTACAAGACAAAAGAAAAAGAAGACAACAATAAAAAGGGAACTATTACAAGTACACATGCAAATTTTAATGAGGTCTCTTAAAAATAAGAAGTTTAATATTAGTTCTGATGAATAAGGAATTCGTATTTTTTCTCAAATGAAGAATGGAAGTAGTATATAATGAGAGAACCTCGGAGCTGGAGCCGGAGCGGAGAGTTGAACACTTGTGTTCAGCCAATCAAAAGCTATGGGAAAGCATCTGGCGAGCAGCTGCGTGTGTGGGAACCAATTAAAACTACTGTTCTCACGACATCCGGTGAACAGATGGTACACAATCTAAAAATAGATCGATGACTCACGACATCTGGTGAAAGGTGAATGACTTGTCTGGCTGGTGAAACCAAAGGTTAGATTCTCACGACAATCTAAAAATAGATCGATGACTTATGACATCTGGTGAACACGTGTTCGACATCTGCCAGTGATTCACAATCTAAAAATAGATCGATGACTCATGACATCTGGTGAAAGGTGAATGATGTGTTTATCTAAAAATAGATTATGATGAAAGGTAAAACCAATCAAAACTATTGTCCTCACGACCAGATCATTATTTCGGTAATTAATTCAATATACGTGTACCTACAAATTTCTTACACACGGTATATACTTTCATAAACAAATGTGCTTTTCAATTGCCCCAAACAAAGTATTCTCTAAAGTGTTTACGCCATAAAATTCATCGAACACATGTAGACTATATTTAGCCAGTATATTTCTCACGGCTTAATTGCATCTCTCTGATGACTGCATCAGTTAATAAGTTGTATTCTTTTTTAAAGATGCAAAACAGCACTCAGAAGCGTGGGGTCTCGGAGAGTAATTGTTATCGTATAATTTATACAAGTAAAAATAGCGTCTAAACCAAAAAAATAGCAACATGTTAATTGTAGTTTCTCATAACAGGATATTGTCAATTTTTCACAAGATGTGCATTTCATCACAAAAATTATTTACGTTATCAACAATATGTATACAAAGTGCATAGTTTTTGACTTCTCGCTTTGCTAAAGAAAAATGTGTCGAAATTAGGACTTCTGGAACTTCAGACTGAGCTATTTCAGCTTACGCAAATATTAATGAAAGAAATCTTATAGACTAGGAATAAAACAATATATTTTGACTTAAAATTTACAATTTCATCTTAGATTCTAGCAGTTGTCTGATAACTGACTAGTTTTTCACAAAATGGGCGGTTTTTGGCTTTTCGTTATATCTGATATAAAAAAATGTGCATTTCAAACCACCCATGAATACTGGCTCTCTATAAGTCAATGAATACCCATTAAAAATTTCGAAATAATTTCAGAGGAAAAAATAAGCATTTTTCCAATCCCAAATCATGTGTACACGATTTCAGACTATAGTATAGCATCGACATCAAAGAAATAATAAATTTTTAAAAACGCCCCAAAAATCTCTCTAAACAATGTGTTTATAAATTTGCATCAATACGATACCTTATAGGTAATCCAATGGTAATCCAATGTAAAAACAAAAGGTATCCAAGAAAACATAAACACTGCCACTTCGCACTATTTCACATTATTTTTATTTCACAGAACAATATTCACAAAATATTCTTAGAGGCACAAAACGCCCACCAAACAGATATATCGTAGAGGTAACACACATTCACAAAACTTGCTAAGGTAAATGGATCAGGTAAATATTTAACGAATAATGTTACATTCACAATGCATTTAAGCCGTTCGTGCCACGAGGGTCAAATACGGACTAAAAATAGAATTACACATATGTCATATGTGTATCAATTCGCGTTATAATGTTACAAGGAGACAATAAATAACAAACTGAAAGCAGTTTGAAAATACTTAATTAATGTACAGGGCTGTGTGAAATAAAATACATATTATTCCATTTCTATTTTATTGTAATAAAATAATTAAACATATACAGGGGTTAAATTAAAAATTATTTTATAAAATTAGTCCGGGAAACATTACATATTTTATGTAATGGAAAATAAACCACATGTAGTTTTACAAATATTTATTAAAAACTTTACAAGTAAATAGAAAATACATTTTGAGACGAACCAGCCTGATTTGGATGTATCGTGTAATTATTGCAATGTAACTACCACTATCATTGTGAAGAAAGAAATCATTCATATACCTCATGAAATACAGAAGATCTGGGATGAGAAAGTGTTTAAAAATAAGCAAAGGTTTTCAAGTAAATTATAATGAATGGTAAAATATATAATGTCAGGTGTTAAATTTATAAGAAAAGTATTTTCATTCTTCCCCCTCTCCTATATATAATAGAATATCAATTAAAGCAATAATAAAATAATGCTGAATTAGACACACGTATTGGTAAGCCCAGTTCTGCACAAACTGTAAACTTCATGCTTCTTCTCTATTATAGATTCACTGTCTAGTTCTAGTTCTTCAGGAAGAGTATCAATCATATTTACTTTGTTGTATACTCAGGAAGACACAAAATTGCATATGCTTTATATATCGTTTAAGGGTATAATAATCTTAGGTGGGGGATGCTCTCCATAGCAACAGATGTTGATGGGGAAACAAGTCCAGACATGTCTGAACTTGTAAAATATGGTCATCTGATGGTCATAACCAAGATGAACTAGGTTATGACCATCAGATGGCAACTAGTGCTGAGGGTAATAGAATATCTCGCTTTGCTAAAGAAAAATTGTGTCGAAGCCAGGGATGGAACCTCAGACTGAGCTATTTCAACCTACATAAATAATAATGAAAAAATCTTATAGACTAAGAAAAAATAATATATTTTGACTAGTAATTTTTACATTTTCAACTCAGATACAGGATATTAACAGTAAAAAATCAATTTACGCATAATACAAAAACGTGTTATACGCGTGTTTCTTTTCTATTATGGATTCACTGTATAGTTCTTCTGAAAGAGTATCGATCATATTTAACTTCTCATATACTCGGAAAAACTCAAACAGAACATCATTTCAAATGTTTTATATAGCGTTTTCACTGAATTTCTTTCACCTCATAACATGCAAACCCAGATTTATATCATACTTTGTATCGTGTTATAAGATTAGATAGGAAAGTCACATTATTCCCCCATACTCGAATTAAAAGATAGCACATTGTTAGGCTTTCATATACCAAATTATATATTTTTTACAGAGTGTCATATGCAATCTGGACAATGCTTTCTCACGTGACGTCTCCGAAAAAAATAATGATGTCATAACATGATGCAATATATTTTTTTACAGAGCATTATAAACCTTGAAATAACCTGAACACATAGTTTCATTAACTTGTCTCGACAAGTGTAGGATTCCGCGAATAACATATGCAGGTGTTAGACACGTGACATGTTCCCCCTCTCAACAAAAAAATTTACGATAAAAGACGCATGCGCTACCACACAAAACTTATTGATATTTCTACCGACCACAATAATCAATCAGCTCCACTTCTTCAATTACTGTGCTACCTTACGCTTTGTACTTTGATTTTAATTCTAAAGTGCCTAGTTAGAATTATTAGAATGGACGATATCAATGATAACTTAAAAAATGCCATTCTCAATTTGTATCAGGATATTTCAAGAGAAAAATTTCAAGAACTCGATACATCTCCCAATATTACGTATCATGTTAGAGATTATGAAACTGATACTTTAGTTCGTCTTGGACATCTAGAGTACACACTGAAAACATATGGTCGCGCTGAAGAGTTATGTAGCCATGTCTTACGAAGATTCATTACTCTCGATGTGTTTTTAAAAGAAATGATTTCAGAAGGTTTTTTTCACATGCTATTCTCTATTAGAAATACCATACCTAACGAATATATTGTAAAATATAATATTTATAATCAAGACACTGTTAATTAAATTTCATATTAATAATGATTTGTTTTATTTACATATCAGAATGACTAGATATCAAGTGTATTCGAATCCAAAGATTGCATTTCAAAGGATGTATATAGTGATTGGTGAACATAGTACAAATTTGTTTTTTGATAGACTTCCATATGATTCTTGTTTCACCACCTATGCAATAATTCTCTCTTAACTCTCTTAACCACCTGTGGAAAGTTTTCTTCTGAAACCGATTGGAATAGGTTTTATCTCATCAAGGAACAATAATGAATTACCGGTATTACGATGGAAAGACCGATGCAATACATGAGGATTTTCAAACAGTTTTCACCTCCAGTAATCAAGATTTCAAAGGAAAATAACTGCATATGGGCTATGAATCGATGAGTTGTTTACGAGAAATTCTAAAAACCAACAATTTACAAATTACTTCAAGATTCTTCAGTGGATCGGAGATTCGAGACAGTGTCAAATATACTTAACTTCATTTAGATGCAGAGAATATGGGCCCAAAACTCAACTGCTCACTCTATCTAGCAAACGAATTAATAAGAGAACACAAGCATGGTAAAAAAATTATATGGCTTTACTGGTGAAGAACTTCGGAATTTTCCATCAATATATTTGATTTGAAAAAGCTGCTCTCATCAAACTTCTTTATACAAGGTCCAAGTTTACCAAGGAAATATACACACAACTTCAAAACTTCAGATTCAAATACCTTTGTTTTACAAACCACAATAGGACAGAATGACATAGTTATGTGGATGGTCCACCATACTCATAATCCAGATGTCATGTATGTAAATGGGAACCTTCAAAATGTGGATGATTTATGGTACATAAATAACTATACATCTTTAATACAATACGTTTTATTTCAATAAATATATCGAACTTTTTAATATAAAAATGGAAAAATGCAGGTCATTGCAAAACAGACATATTCTCTATATCAAATACATCTTGACGATTATTTCATAAACTTAAATAAAGAGATTAAACATTACCCACAAAACTGATGTGACATATGCAAAATATAATTAACCTAAAAAGGCGTCGGAACCCATGACAGACCACGTTACCTACAAATTAGACAATTTGTTACATTTTCACACATGAGGATAAATGTTTATGTATACCAACCATTCATGAATTTACAAAAATAGAACACAAAACGCAAAACGCACCATTGCTATGAAGATAATTATTCTGCAAAAGATACAGTACAACAAAACCAGGAATATCTAAGGCCATCTGTTAATATTTAAATAGAGGCGAATAATAAACAAATTCGCATGTGACAATGTGTGAAATAAAGTATTATAAAAACATATCCTTAGTTGCAAAATACATCTCAAATTGTTTATTTCTTACTTGAGGCCAGATGTTTATGTTCAACGCTTATGAATGTTTAAAAAGAAATAGAACAGTAAACACATAATTGCTATGAAGATAATTTTTATTTATGGTAGGGATAAAAATACCATTTTATCAAAAAGAACTTACATATATCTGTCTTGTTTCAGAAATGCTTTTTAGATATAGGTATATATAACCATAAATAATATTAGGAAATATAAATTAATTTAAACAGATGTCGCGAAATAATGTACAGGGGGCTTATATCCGACAAAATCGTATTTTTATTATTAAGTATCGAGAACAACTGATACACGTTCATGAATTTTACTTCATATTTTGAGATCTACGTACGCTAGTGATAAATAAAATCCCTGTAACAGTCCAACAGTCCAACGCTAATATATGTAAACCATATCATACTATACCATACCATACTATACCATACTATTCGTCGAATATACAGGGTAATTAAAAAAAAGATACTACATTCAATAGATATGCAGGAATTATTTTCGGATTAGGTTTATATATTGTAATAGGAAACACTTACTCAATACAGCAGTCGAAATATTGTAACTATGGGTTTAAACCAGCGTTAAATGCGTTATATAGTAGTATGCATAATTATAAAAAATTATAAATAATATTGCAACAAGCATAGGGTAAAAAACAAATGTTACATGAAGTTGGTCAACAAACGGCGGCTGAACGTAGGAATTATTTTAAATCCCCCCAGTTATATATGTTTAATGACGCTAGACCACACAACAACATATTGTATAAAAAACTTTGAGAAACACAACATTATATCTGCAGCATATCCTGAAATAATATTTTCAATACTCAAACAGTCCAGTGGCCCGAAGACTTTGCAGTTCGAGAAGAAACCATCCAAAGTAGCTCTATATGAGAATATCATTTTAGGTATACAGCAAACAAATATTTAATTGATGGCTCATAGCAAACATCTACAGACAATTAATGATATATTTTTATACAAAGGTTTTTAATTAATAATAATAATAATATCTTCTATTATGCCTTTCTTTTCCTTTTCTTCATCTGTCTTGGATGACTGCTTGTTGTTCTTCGAGGAGACCTCCTTACCATTGGATGTATAGATATGGTGTGCAGTATAGTACCTAAGCTAACCTAACATTTAATAACAAGCTATAAATGCTGCAAAATGAAAATCTTAGAAACCAAACAGTATCCAACTACCTGCTTTAACAGGGGCCTAAAGAAAAGTAGCAAATCTAAATCACAGAGAGTAATTTATATTTCACATATCATTTACTAAAATTAGAAGAGATGTCTACACTTTTATAAACTAGGACACGATTTTAGCAATTTTATGGAACATGTGCGAAAAGGAACACATAAATTTGCTTAAGTCAAGCATGAAACAAGTATGAAGTATCCATTCACGTCTATGAAATGTCCATGAAGTGTCCATAAATGTCCATAAATGTCCATAAAGTGTCCATGAACGTCTATGAAGTGTCCATCAACGTACATAAAGCTCTATAAACATAAAGTTGGAGTATTCCTACAGAGACCTTTGAGACGGTAACATGTCCTTTCTACTAGATATAGAACCTAATTGTTATGGACTAAGACATGTAAAGACAGGCCTCATGATCGGTGAAACACCAGTTTCGATTGAAAAAGACATACTTGATATTCATGGAAATAAATTCCCGTTGACGAAAGGTCTAACTGAGTTACTAACCAAGAGAGAACCCAAGAATTTTAACGGCGACGACATACTCTCTTACAAGCGTATATTGATGCTGACCAACACCCATTTGAGAAGGTATGGAAAAGAACTTCGCATAAAACCTAACAATTCTTGGAAGTACCAGAACATTATATCAAAATTGTTTCCTCCAAAAAGGAAAAGACGGGATCCTGATGAATATAAAATACAAGCAAATGAAAAATTAGAAAAATCAACAATGCCGTCTGCAGTAGTCGCGGTGTCAGAGCGGCAGGTTATGAGCCGTTCCCAAAGTATATTTGATAATTATCAAACATCTTCTGAGGGAACAAAAAAAGAAGACGTATTAAACTGGGATTCAGATACTGACCCTAACGTCTTGATTGAAGCGATAAGACTGAACAGGCGCCTAGGTGTGAATTATGAGATTTATGTAAATACTTTACGAAATATGAAGATTATTAAATGAATTTTTGCAAGTTTGCTTTACAGCGTCTTACTTCTGACTTACCTACAAACTTCCCACTCACATTCACACTCTCCTCTATACCACTATATTCTGAATTCATATATCAAATATGAAATATTTAATTGATGACATATATTTTACTTCTCTTCTATTTCTATTAAGGAGATTAATCAGAGGATTTCTAATCAAATAAACACTTAATTCTATAAGCGAAAATTTAAACCAAGAACATCTAACCAATCATAAAGATTTGTTAAAATATTAGTGCAACCAATTTGTTAAAAGTTATATAAATTAGAAGATAGCAAAGTAACGGGAACCAAAACTTTTTGCTTCACTTCTTTCAGAAAATCAGAAAAATCGATATGGTTTCTATGGCTGCCACATGATCATTTATAACATATCACTTATAAGTAAGTACATAAACTTTTAAAAAAGGCTTTCAGTTACTAAACGACTAAATGCATAATAAACATTTATCATTAAGCGAAGTAACGAATTTACTGGACTTTTGTCCAGTATAATATCAGTTATTCAGTTTTCGATAGAACTCACAAACATTATTTGCGTTAATATACGAGGTACATAGTTTTTGACTTCTCGCTTCGCTAAAAAATGTCTCGAAACCAGGTATAGGACTTCTAGAACTTTCAGCTATTTCAACTTGTACAAATATTAATGAAAAAAATCTTATAGACTGGGAATAAAAACAATATATTTGGTTACTAATATTTATTAAGATTAAAACCATACCACACTACCATACCATACTATACTATACCATACCATAACTGTATACCTGTACCTGTATACCTGTACCTGTACCTGTATACCTGTACCTGTATACCTGTACCTGTATACCTGTACCTGTATACCTGTACCTGTATACCTGTACCTGTATACCTGTACCTGTATACCTGTACCTGTATACCTGTACCTGTATACCTGTACCTGTATACCTGTACCTGTATACCTGTACCTGTATACCTGTACCTGTATACCTGTACCTGTATACCTGTACCTGTATACCTGTACCTGTATACCTGTACCTGTACCACACTTAATGTTAGGTGCTGTCTAACACCTCCAATATTCATTGGATGTATAGGTTAGGTAGTGTAAGCTGCCTACCCATGAATACTGACTCTCTATAAGTCAATGAATACCTATGGT